>LOEQ01009036.1:3126-16114 GCA_001685075.1 Bramus lutescens | reverse complement strand
TGGGTTAATTTAAGATGCAAGATGTTAGTTAGTAAGAAGCCTGGGCTAATAGGCCAACAAGTTTATAATTAACGTAGGCCTCTGTCGATTTCTTTGAGACTGAATGGCTGTGGGATCTGTTGGGACAGAAACCTCTGCTAACACATGGAGGAACAAAACTGCTATTTGACAGCAAGTAGTCAAACAGTTGCATCTGTATCCCCTTCTACTCAGGAGGAAAAAAAAATCTACCCAGTGTGATTGTTTGGCACATTATATGTTACACTATGAGCAATAAACATTTGCATGAATTTGAAATCTTTTTATAATACAATGTAATACTGGTTGATTTACTGATATTTTGGAAACTCTAAGCAATTTGTTTTGTTTAAAGACTTTAAATAGATAGTACTTTAAGGAACAGACACCCAAATCCCTGATGCCTTGAATTTAACACAGGAGTTACACCTACCCATTACAACTCCTTTTAAATGAACTTTTCTTGGCATTGCTGTTAGCCAGCTCTGGATGTGAAGTGGCCTTCCTTACATGTTGATTTGTAGTTGCCTATAGCTAGTGATGTGAGCATTTCCTTTGGTCATTTCTGCATTTTTTTGGAGGAAAAAAATGTCTATCAAGAATTTAAGCTGTTTAAAAATTTTAATTTCTTGCTTTTATATTGAATTGTGAAGGTTGACTATAGGCTGAAACAAATATATTTAAATGTTAAAATATAATATATGAGATGTTTAACAAAGATGGACAGGAATATGAAATTAAAGGCATCTAGATTGAGCAGAAAGCAGAGCATATTGATTTTCAGATAGTATACATTGCATAATAAAAATGTAAGGGATGACTAAAATATTAGAACTAATAAAAAATCTCAGAGAGTTGAGAAGGTATAAGATAAATATTTGAATATCAAATACTTTTCCTATGCAAAGTGAAATTGGCGCAGTAGTTCAATTTATAATGCCATCAAAAATGATAAAATTTTTAACAGAGGTTTAACAACAGTGAAACCTACATTGTGGCAACTGCAAAATATGGAAATAAATTACTGAATATCAAAAGAAATGAAAAGACATCTTGTCATCATTTGGAAGTTTTAATATTATTAAGATCAGGGCCAAGTATTCGTGGTTAGCCAGGTCATATGCCCCAAGGGAGACATGCTACTTTTGTTCTGCTAATGGACATAGCATTAAACCAAATCCCAATGCCTTATCTTTATATCCATAGATTTGTGCTTCTCTCAACTCTCACCAGAGAAATATCTTTTCAGGAGATAGCAGCTAACACAGAGATCCATCATTGGTGGACATGCAGAGAAAAGGAGGCTGTGGGATGCTTAGCCATAAATGGGACATCTGTACCACATTCTCTCCTCTCAAGGCTCAGAGATCATTTTGTAAGAGCCAGAGGTGGTAGATAACTACAAGGAGAGTGTTTTCCAGACCCAGCGGGGCACCTGTGCATAAGAACTCAGTGGCAGTATACTCCAAGATCTGTCAGACTCAAGCCAGATACCATCTCATGCAAAAGAAGAATGTTAGACCCCCGTCTCTGAAAACATGCACAAAAGTTAGCATGGAGTTGGTTGTGCATGTAAATATGTAAGGTAAAAGTGTAAACCCTTATGAGGAGTGTGAGTATAAATCTTAACGACTGGCTTGCTGAGCATGAGATGTTTATACAAGAACAATGTATTATTATTGTCAGATAACAATAGTCTCTCCCAGACTTGAGGTGGGCAACTTATTGACAACTTGACTACAAGGTTATAGGAAAGTAAATATCGCATATTGCTACACACAGAAACATTTGATCATTTACAGGCAAGCAGGCAAAATATTTCATATAGTATCTTATGTATATTTGTTGACATCTCATTTATCTTTCCCACTATGTATTTAACCAGCACCATAAACACAGCCGTCACTAAAGAGTGCTCTACAGACAGTGGTCAGCTGCTTTGTAAATATTAAGGAAACACATGTTTGAACCACACTGGTTGGACACTGAATGACTTTGGGATCAAACTTTAGAATTCCAATGGTATAAGGTTCTTAATTCATTAGATTTTTATAATTTTACAAGAAGAATTTCTTAAAAATATTTAGCCACCTCAGAAGTCTTAGTGTCCCTTCTTTGTACAACAGAAATGAGATTTTTAAGATTGATTATGCTAATTAGTCAAACCTCTGATGTGGATCAAGCAATAGCTAGAAAGCTGCATACTTACAGTAATGACTGTAGACTAAGGCCTTCCAGATTCAAGGCATCTGTCTTTGATGTGGAATATAGGTTCGATTAAGGCCACTATGAATCATTAGATTCTTCTTACGGATGAGGCAGTGCTGGGCGTTGGTCAAGAGGATATTAATGATAGCCATGTTTTCAATTACATCATTAACTACAGAGGAGACAGATATGGAAGCATTTACAGTACTGTAGTTGCCAAGCTAGAATAAACTATGTCCAGGTAATCAGAGGAATCAAATACACTACAGTAGAGATTGTACCAAGAAGCCTTCTAAGAAGAAGAGACACGTTTCAGAGTCTGGCCAGGAAGAAAATGTTGTCCAGGTAAAGTGTCAGCCCAGAGAAGACAGGGAGACATGAAGCAGAATGTGTTGGAGAACAAACCCATTTAGTATAACTGCTGGTCATGGGCACTTCAGTGTTTGCAGGAGACATCGCAGGAGGTAATGGTTAGATTGAAAATGGTGTTATGACTTCACTAAGGAGGTGTTCATTTAGACAGTTACTTATTTCATGTAAATGCCAAGGATATCCTTAGATTTGCTGGCATTATATAGTTTTATTTCAAAAGCCAGAATACAAAATAACGACCAAATTTTATTGAAGGAAGTTCAAAGTTGTCTATTCAATGGGAAAACCAAGGTGTAGGTGGGACATGGCAGCAGCTGGCTCCAGAGGACTCCCAGGACTCTGCTGTAGCCTCCCCAGTCTGGGTGGGTAAAGTTTGTCAACTTTCTCTTTCCATAGATGCTCATCTTCCTGCTCCTTTGACTATTCCTCTCACTAATTTCCATTAGCTGCATGTCAGGCCCAGTGGTCTACCTTGCAACGTTGGCTATGTGTCTCCATTGCGATTCTATTGCTATGAAGAGATACTGTGACCAAGGCAACTCATAAAACAAAGCATTTAACTGGGGGCTTGCTTTTACTTTCAGAGGGTGAGTCCATGTTGTGATTGAACACATACGTGTATATAGAGGGGAGTGTGGTGGCAGGCAGGAAGACAGGCAGGCAGGGTTCAGTAGCTGAGAGCTTACATTTGGTTCACAAGTAGGAGGCAGACAGGATCTGGTGTGGTCATATCAAATCTCAAAGGTCACTAGCAGTGACACAATTTCATAAACAGTTCCACCAATTGGAAATCAAACATTCAAATATATGAGCCTACAGAGGCCATTTTCATTCAAAACACCACAACATGAGACAGGTAAGGTCAGAAAGACAGATTCTTTGGGTACTAACAGAAATCTTTAGGAAAATACTGTGTTCCTTGGAGATGTATAAAAGCTATTCTAAATGTAGTTTTAAGGAAAAGAAGGATGAGAGAAGTCTTAGTTAACATCTGTGTTGATTTTAATATACAATTCCTAGAAAGAATATATCAAACAAAAGACTAATTGTGACATTGAGAAATTGTGGATCTTGTCTAAGGAGATGTGCTGGGTCAAACAGGTCTTTAAAACTCAGCTCAAACTGGGATCACACTATCAGTATAAGTGTTTTCACATATTAAGGCCAATCCCCAGCAATCACGAACAGTGGACTTCAAGATTCTGTCTGTTGGTCATATTATCTCTCTTCTATACAAGATACCTGTAGAATCATCCTCTCTTCTTCCTGGGTTGCCTCAAGTTGAACCTCTGACTTCTCAGGGAGGATACATCACAAGTCAGAGGAAAGTGTTCTGATCAGGCATCCCCTCTCTCTGGCTACAGGGAAAGTGATCAAGCAGCCACAGGTACAAGCCACAGGGACTAGAGCCTGTCACCCTGAGAAGACTATGTGAAGAAGACAGAAAATACTCTCAGCCCTGTCCATCTAGGGCTGAATGGAGAGACAGATATGGAAGCCGAGAGGTGGTCATTTTTAGATTTCTTTCTGTTCCCAGACATTTTCATATGATTAATTTAAAAACTAGCCAGGAAAAGAAGAAAAAGAACGGAAACTCTCAGGTTCTGAGACATAAAAAGAAAGAAAGGATGTTCTTCTGTTCTTGCCGTCTGGCTGGGGAATCCTGCAGGCTGACTTGCAATTTGCAGAAGGGATTTCTGCTAGGTTTTTCAGGGGGAATTTCCCAGGCTTTCTTGTACATATGTGTGATATGGCAACTTATACTATAGTAAGTACAGTGGCTCAAATGCAGCTTCTGCGGAGTACAGGAATGTAAGAACCACTGTGGGCAGGCTGATAGTTGTGAAGAGCAAAGTGCATAACTGACAGATTTTTTTTGAACTGCCATGAAGTGAAAGACCATTGAGTTAATGTTGTGTCTAAAGCATTTCCTGTGAGGGGTTGTTTATTTATTTCTAAATCATAGGATTTGACCCACACAATAACAGAAACCTGGATAGTTAATTGCCAGAATTTATAAACAACTCACCAAGTGTCCTCTATTATGTTGTTACTTTTTAGACGAGTTTAAGTAGAAGTTGTTAGGTTCTGTTCCTTTTAGTTATGGGGGGTATGGACAGGGGAACACACGGTGTACTAGCTGACTGGAAAAAGTCGCCATTACAGAAGCAGTCAAGGCTGGGATTGTCATGGTAACAAAGAACTGAAGTGACACAGAAGATGTGAAATGAAACTTTGTAGCCCTTCTCTAAAAGGTAGAGACAGAGACAACGATTTCTGGAGAGTCCATAGCCTAAGGGTAGCCAGTCACCCTCAAGCAGAAGTGAGGTCCTTTTCTAGCAGCAGAGGGTGGTGAACTGGATAGAAGGGAGATGCCAATGTCAGAAGGACCATCGAGGACAGACTTAACTGTGGAAAGACATGGTTTCCTTGAAGGTTGTGAACAGAAACCCAGTAGGACTGTGTCTGTGGTAACGCCCTTTCCTTTCTACAAGAGACCTGGTTCTTCTATTTGAGCTTGAGACGATAATCCCCTTCTTTATGCCATAGATCTTTAATTGGTGTCATGTGTCAAACTGGTACAGTCTCCCCAATGGTTTCCTCAGTGACAGCATCCTCTGTAGGTACTGTGGCAGGAGACTTATTTTTACTTCACTGAGATAACTCATTAAAAATTATTTAGTTGGTGTCTCCCACCTCCATGATCCAAGGATGAGCTAATAAGCCATAGTTTTCATCTTTGAATACAATACTGTGTTTTTGTCAAAGAAAAGATTCATACCACCAAGCTTAACAGGGATTCATTTGACCTTTGAGTCCTTCAGGAGTAATTTACTCAATTAACAGCTCTTGTAGTAGTTAATTGCTTATTTGTTGGAATCTGAGAAAGAAAATTTGAATGTGTTAGCAATTTAACTTCTTAGAAGAATAAAGAAATTATACACGTTTTACTTTAGTGATATTCTTATTGCTATGTTATGAAAGTTAGTTCAAGGAGTTGAAAGAACCATGTGGAATACTGAATAATAGCTGTACATGCCATTTCTTTAGGTATAAATATTGCTTCAGCAAAATAACTAGTAATAATTGCATGCAGTTGTAATGATAAATATATTAAAATTAAATGACTACGTTATGTTGAGTGGATTATTTCGATTAAATTTAATGAAAATTAATTAAGTCAGTGGGTATCCTTTAAAATCTATCAGGGTGCATTTGTTATGAGAAGACTATTTCTTGCTTGCAGTGTATGTGTGCATGTAAATGAAGCATTGTTACAAAATAAACATATTTAAAAATCAACACAATAAAATTAACTCATGATATCCATCTTTCCCTTTTAATTGCATTCTAAATATTTTACAGGATTTTCATGTTAGTAAACTAAATAGTTATTAAGAAGGTTCTAACTTGAATTCAGGAGTTGTGGAAATTTGCCTGGACCATTCTCTTCTTTAAATCTTGTTTTTGACATTTACAAATTCAGTCATTCCGCCAATAATCTGGGACTGTAGCAGTAAAGAAGATACGGTCTGCATTCTCAAAGAGACAATATGGCTGGAGGGTTAGACACACCATCCCTTAATCACCAAGATAGTAGATGAGTAATGAAGGATCCAGATGACATGGGGTATCAGAAGGCCATGCAGTAACCAATAAGGACCACTTCCACTTTGGGTCACTAGGAAAGGGTTCTGTGGCACAGGGATACTTGAATTGAGATGAAAATGTCAGGGAGGAAAACTTCATGAGTAGCAGTGGAAGAAGTATTGGCATGGGGGCAAGATTTGCTTGTTCAGCATACAGAAAGGTGTCCATGTGGTAGTGGACAGAGTGGAAGGAACCAGATATGGCAGAAGATTTGAAGTCAGAGAAGGGACAGCACCTGACCCTATGGAAGCTGCAGGCGATGCTGAAGTGTTTAGGTTTGATTCTATGCCTAGTGAGTAGCCATCAGGTTTGGAATAGATGAGCATCAGCTTATTTCTGTTTTATGAAGAACCCTTTCTCTGATCTGTTAGAGAACACACCATAGTTTGGTGAAATTTGAGACTGGTAGCTGCTAAGAAGACTTGAGCCTTAATACCAATAACAGAATTGAAATCTGATTGATAGTCTTTTATTTTCAAACACCCAGATCCTCTTCCAAGTGTGTGCTGCTCAAACTAATATGGATAGCAGTATGAATTCTTGTGAGACCTAAACACATTTTAAACTCTTCTAGTGGATGACCCCCCCTCAAGCTATGAGTCCTCTCTGTAAATTCCTTCCTCTGAAACAATGTATTTAAATGTCTTCTGAAAGAAAGCTAGCTACGTTTGCTGTGTATCCAGATCACAGTGATTATTTATTTATTATGAAATGAAACATAGGAAAAAACAAGTTTGTTAACAAACCTTCTTATGTGTAGATTGATTTCTTCTGTTAATGTATTAGCCACTACTAATTTTTTATGTGTGATAATAAAGAAATATTGTTTTAAGGCTTAAAGCATTGCACTGATGATTTCATTATTTCTGTTATCCAATCATTTTACCAGCTATTTTCATAATGTCCCATATTTTGAAAATATAAAAAAGTCAGACAAGGAAGGCTTCAAGCCTTTATGATGAAATAAAAGCATTTTTGTGGTATCCTTCATTTTTTAAACATACTAGCTGAAATGTATCTCAAAAAATCGAAATACAAAACAGACAGAAGAAAATCCACCTTGAGGGGATAAGAAGGGAGATACCTATAACCCCTATAAATGATGTGCTAGACGGTGAGATGTAAAATATTGTTAGTTCAATACCACGAAGTTATTCTAAAACCAGGGGACAATGACCAGGCACCCTCATACTCTGCTAGGGGCTGCTGAATGCAACACAGGTTGGAATAGGGAAGGTATGGTTAAGTACATCTAAAGGGGGCAGCCACAAGGCAGATCCAATCAGTTTCATCATACAGAAAATTACCACAACAAATTGTCAGATGAACAGACTTTTTATAAAAGGAAGCCAGAAAGATTTTTAAATGAAGTGTTCTTATCTTTCAGAAATCATGTGAGCCCAATAAGATCGTATCTGCTAGGTGGCTTCCATCTGTGGGCTGCCAGTCTATGATCCCAGTTCAAATGCAGGTGTCATGATTTTCAAAGGTCCATCTAATGATTCTTTAGCTTGATATGTAGGAGGGGAAGAGAAGGGTCCCTAGAGATGCATAATTCCATAGTATGACAAAGGGGCTTTGGTATGCATATATACAGTATACAAGTAGAGTTGCTCATGATGAGTCTTGTGGACAAGGGGATTGCATGAATTGAGCAGGGTGAGCAACAAGTAAGCAACACTCGTTGAGTTTTTGGAACTTCCAGGACTCCAGTGGGGGTTTCCAAGGAGCTCCAAAATCAGCATTGCAGGCTGGGATCCAGGTGCTACAAATATAGTTTATGGTACATTTAATTCAGTTGACTGTTGGAGACACACTCAACTTGAAACAGGGCCTACTTTGGTTCATTTCCTCTCTTATTCTTGTTTTTTTTTTAAGATTTCAATTATTATTTTTTATTTTTTATTAAGAATTTCCACCTCCTCCCCTCCTCCCATTTCCCTCCNCCTGCCCTTTGGGAAGTCCAAGGTCCTCCCCCCTCTATCCAGGTCTAGGAAGGTAAACATCCAAACAGACTAGGCACCCACAAAGCCAGTACATGCAGCAGAATTAAAATCCAGTGCCAGTGTCCTTGGCTTCTCCATGCAAGCTGCTGCAGACCTGATGATCTGAAGAGACGTAGCACATCATCCCTGTCCAGGCATAACGAACAGGATCAAATAAATTAGTAAAGTGCAGCTCCCAGAAGTAGAAGAAAAGAAGCAAATGGGGTGTGTGTGTGTGTGTGCATATCTTACAGTAGGAAAGTACCAAAGTTAAAGGTGTCGCCATTGTCTCAAAGTTGAATACTCTTCAGAGCAAAGCTAGAAGAATAAATGGAAAACACCTAAGAAAAAAATAACAGGGTTGTGATTGGGGTTGTGTAGTTTCTTCAAAAATTGATGTCCGCAGTGTCCTGGTGGTTATGTCCTCACAGTTACTCTTCCTCTTAGTTCAGTATGGCATCCTTTTCCAGAGACACCACTCTTCACAGTCACCTGACATATCCACCTTGAGCACATCCAACTTTCTACTTTTCAGTTCCCAAGGAAGCAGCTTAGAATCTACAGGCTGTTTCAACAATATCACCTCTTGGGAGTTAAGCTAAACTTTCTTTCTTTTGCCAAACTCATCTACTTTCTTAGAAAAGCAAAGCAAACGATTATGTTCTCTCTCCTTTCTATAACCAACAGAAATTTTTAACTTTAAATATTCAACATTTATGAAAACAAGACTCAATGGCTACAACCACAAAACACCTGCGTCACATCTGTCTCCAGATCCCCAGCTCCTGCTTCTTCTCCTTCTCACTGTTACTATCTTCTTTTCTTCAATTTCTTCATTCCTTAATATTTTCCAGATTATTCTCACTTCCTATCATATTGCTCTTCCTAGAGCTAATGATGTTCTTTGTATAATTATATCCAGATTTTTTGAGACAGGATTCCATGCAACCCATACTACCTTTAGACTCTCTGTGTAGACTGAGGATGGTCTTGAACATCTGGTCTACCTGCATTCACCTACCAAACACTTGGATTATAGAAGTGTACCTTCTATAATCTGATTTCTGCAGTATTGACAATCAAACCCAGGCTTTCTGCATTCTAGGCAAGTACTCTGTCAGCTGAGCTACACCCCCAGCCTATCTAGATAACATTTCCCAGTCAACCTGTTCTTGCAACACTCTGCTGGTGAAACTATTTAGCATACTGCTTCCATCCCTCATTTTTCCCTGGCAAATACTAACACCTTAGTCATTGTAAGTGAGCTGATGCTGCCCTCGGATACTTATACACACATCATGCAATTTTCATTTTTGTCTTGCTTTTGGTGATTCTGTTTATTTGTTCCCAGCATGCGCCCTTTTAAAGTATTCTTCTGAATAAGACATATCTCCTCAGACCACCTGTGAAGAAAGATCAGTTGTTTGTTAAATTTCTGATCAACCACAGACTAATACTTTTATTGGTATAATAAAAATGAAATACTAGAAAAATAAAAGAAGTAAAAGAGACATAAAATACAGCCTTGCCTTATGTAAAATTCAAGATCTATAAAATTTATCTGTCAAATTGCTCTATAAAGTTCTGCTTTGTAATGTTCACACTGTCATTGTTCTTAGACTGCTGCAATCTAGCAATTAGAAACAGAGATATTTCTAAAATTATAAAAGTAGGAAGACCTATGTTTACTATGACTCCTGTCCTCTTTATATTATTTTCCATTAGATTACAACCAATACTTCCATTACCCCCTCATCTCACCAGATATATTATTTATCCTCATAGCCCATGTATATCTCAACTGTAGTATTTTGTTTTTTATTTAGAGCAGGGCTTGAATTGAGGGTCTTGCAATTCTAGCAAGCATTCTATCTCCAAATGCCATCCCCAGACCTGTACACCCTTAAATAATACTTACATTACTGACATTTCCATCCTCCAGCTAGAGACTTTAAAGTGCAGAACTGGCTTCTTATTTTACCATGTGCTACAGTAGTTCAATGTCTTGTACAATGATGGAAAATAACAGATGATTAAGATGGCTTACTCACTGTCTGCAGAGGATAGCCATATACAGTGTGTAAGATGAACACAGATAACTTGGTCCAAGGATTTGGGGCAAATTGATATTTATAAAAAATAGCCACAGATAGTGGCAAGCTGTGTTTTTGGTGAGGGTACTGTAATTTTCACAGAAGTACAGGATTTATTTGAGGATGGGAGGTATGTTGGAGTACCAAGAACATGAAATTCTGACATAAGAAATATAGCTGACCGCCATAAAAATGAGAACGTAGACTGTGTGAGGTGGCAAAATGCTCAGCTGTCAGAATAAGTTTAGATTTTCATCTCTGGGTTTAAAGTTATTCCTTCCTATCAAGTGATATCAAGTCATTAAATAAGTTTTAGTAATAGAATGATATAATTAGAGTTGACCTCTCCAAGATAACTAGTGGAAAGGTGGAAGCAACATTTAAAGCATCAGTGTGGGAGGTTTTTGCAACCTTCTATTTCATGAGTACCTGAATGGCCATGAGTGTGGAGAGAGGGAGCTTCATGGGGACGTACCATGGAGAGAACCATTTCGGGGTGAAGATAATCTGTCTGGGAGGTCTGAACATGAAAAGGCATTGATTATACATTTCTGTGGTTTGACAGCTTCTTGAGCTCCTACTTTGTGGTTCCAGCTCTCTGACAATAGACAGGAGTTCTTGGAGTCAACCATTCTTATGTGATGAAACTAGTATAGCGGATGTTCTACCATCTGACTTTTAGTGTGTTAGAAACACACTTTATGCGCAGAAGAAACATATTTATCAAGGACCACTTCCTCCAGATAACAATAGGCATTGACAGTCTCTCTTTTTTTCTGGTTATATTTAATCTTCTCATTAAACTGAAGTATTTCTTTGTAGAGCTGGCTTTGTGGACATAAATTCCTTAACTATATTTTTATGATTAAAAGATTCTATTCTCCTTTGGTTACAAATGATAGTTTTGCTGGGTATAGTAGTTAGTGCTGGCATCTACGGTATGGTTTATTAGAACTTGTAGAAGTTCAGGCCCTTCCATATCAAAGCTTCCATTGAAAATTTAGGTGTTATCCTGATGGGCTGGCTTGCCTTTGTATATCATTTGATCTATCGTGCAGCTTTCAATATCCTTTTTTTGTTATGAACATTTAGTGTTTTGATTATTATGTGACACAGAGTTTCTTTTGTGACCTGTCTTTATACCTCTTGTATTTTAATAGCCATCTCTACCCTTAGATTTTGAGTTTTCTTCTATTATTTTGTTAAAAATATGGAGCTTTGGGGGCTCTTTAACCTGAGTTTCTTTTCTCTCCTTTGTATCTATTATTTGTAGATTTGTTCTTTCTATAATGTTGTAAATCTTATGTATGTTTTGTTCCTGGATTATTTTTTAGTTAACATTTTCTTTTAATTGGGTGTTCATTTCCTCAGCCTTATCTTTGAGATTTGATAGTCTATTCTCTCTTCGGCTGATCCAATCTACTTGAGATGCTTCTTTTTGAGTTTTTTGTTTGAATGTTTGAGATTTTTAATTTTAAGTTTATTTCTTTTTTTGCTCTTCTTCAAATGTTCTATCTCTTTATTAAATCTGACTCCATTTTTATATTTTGAATTGTTTTTATTATTTCATTCAACTCTATAGTTTAATAGCACTCATTCAGGTATTTGTTCAATATCTTCTTTGAGTTCCTTGAATATATTTTTAAAGATATATTTATCTCTATTTTATGTATATGAGTGTTTTGTCTGGATGTATGTATTTCCACTGCATGCAAGCTTGATACCTTTGAAGGCCAGAAGAGAGTACTGGGGTCCTTGAAACTGCAGTTACAGATGCTTGTAAGCTGCCATGTTGGTGCGGAAAACAGAACCTGGGTTCTTTGCAAGAGCAGTGTGATCTAATGGGAGCTCACCAAGGCCAGCTGGACTGGGACTGATGGAGTATGTGATTAATCTGGACTCTCTGAACGTGGCTGACAAGGAGAGCTGACTGAGAAGCCAAGGACAATGGAACTGGGTTTTGATTCTACTGCATGTATTGGCTGTGTGAGAGCCTAGTCTGTTTGGATGCTCACCTTACTAGACCTGGATGGAGGGGAGAACCTTGGACTTCCCACAGGGCAGGGAACCCTGTCTGCTATTTGGCCTGGAAAGGGAGGGGGAGGGGGAATGGGGGGAGTGGAAGGAAAATGTGAGGAGGTGGAAATTTTTAATAATAATAATAAAGAAAAGATACTGAAAAAAAGCAGTGACTTAAGCACCAAGTCATCTCTCCATCACCATCTTAAAACATACTTACAATTGTTTTGATATCCTTGTTCTGTGTATTAGCTGAGTTGCTTTTGTCACAGAACATTACAGGGCTCTCTGTGTTAATTTCTTCAAGAAACATATTGTCCTGGGTATTTATATTTTTTGCATTTTTTGTGCTGGGATCTAAGCATCTGGAGTTAGTCATTGATAGTGTTTCATGGTGTGGACATTTAGTCTCACCCTTTTTGAATGGGTGTTTGGATCCTTGTTTGACCCAACTAGTCATGTTTGGTGTTCAGTCTTACACCCCCCCCCCGTGTTGGTGTGGGAATGAGGTATCAGAGTGGTCTCAGGTCTGCTAAGGATAGGTGTAACAACTGAGCTCAGGAGTAAACCTTCTCTAGGCTTAGAAGATTCTCTGATCTTCAGACATCTGTAGAAGCCATGATTCTATATGTGGTCCTTCAG
>LOEQ01009035.1:73119-84701 GCA_001685075.1 Bramus lutescens | reverse complement strand
TAAGGGCTGGCCTATCAAAAGGCCAAGGCAGTTTCTTTATTAACAAATGAAAGTAACACATAGAGAGATGACCCTCCTACATCACTGCTGGATTAATCCAAGAGAGATATTTTGAAAATGGCTTGACTTAAAAATTGAAGTCAAAAGATATGCTACTTTTGAGAAGAGGTTTTTCTTTTGTTTCCACAGGAAAGGAGAGGCTGTGGATTCATTCCAGATTGAGAAAAATCAGGTTTTATTAAGGAAGGCCCCCTGAGAAATCTCCAACAGGAGTAGATGACCCAGATGTCTGAGTTCTATATCCAGAACAGTTTCAAGACTGCTGGCTGAGATGATAAAGCCTCACAGGATACTCCAGTCAGGACTTGATCATAATTCTATTTTTTTAGGTCCCCATAACATTATGAGAGCTCCCAATCAATAGGAAGTAGCCTGGAAAACTACTCCCACATTTCCAAAAAATGGATTATGGATGTTTGCTATTGTTTAGAATGTTGGTTACAAGTTCTTATGGATAATGGCCAGGAGAAAAGTTAAACAAAGGAGATTTGATTCAGAGTTCTTGTTTTGAAGAAAAAAAAAGGGGGAGCAGTGCTATGGGACAATGGCTTTACCCTGTAAAGATTTGCTTCTTGTACTTGTTTTTATAAAATGCTGATTGGCCAGTAGCCAGGCATGAAGTACATGTAGGGTGACCAGGCAGGAAATAGAGGCAGAGCAATGAAAACAGGAGAATTCTGGGAAAAGGAAAGCTGCAGTCTGCAGTTGTCACCCAAACAGAAAGAAAGAAAGATGAGAATGCCTCGCTGATGAAAAGTACCAAGCCACAAGGCTAACAGGGACAAGAATAATGGGTTAATGTAAGATGTAAGAATTAGTTAATAAGAAGCCTGAGTAGATAGGCCAACCAGTTTATAATTAATGTAGCCCTCTGTGTGTTTATTTGGAACCGAATGGCTTCAGGACCAGGCGGGACAAAAATTGCTTTCAACACCTATAGGATGGTCACATCCTGTCTTTATGCTGTGTAGAAGCTTTGCTTAGGACAGACTTGGAGAAGCAGGAAAGAAAATTGAGTCATTTACTAAAGTTACACAGGGCCAAAAGGAAGCCTTCATGGATTTCTAACAAAGATTGACTTTAGCTATAAATAGAATACTGCCAAATTCAGAATATAGACAAATAATAATTGGATCTATGGCCTTTAAAAATACTAATTCTCAATGCCAAAGGATATTTACGCCTTTAAAGGCAAGATCAGCACCACTGGAGGAATGGATTTGAGATAAAATCAATATTGAATCCCATGACCATAAGGATATTTAGATAGCAGAGATGGTTTCCAGAGGTTTTGGGAAAATTGAAATGTCAATGATAAAATAGTAGCAAACAAGGTCACCATATAAGGGATTTTTTAAACAAGGCATTCCTAAAAACAATGCTTTTTCAAAGCACAATCTGAACAAAATGACCCTTCCTTCTGGATTATGCATAAAGTATGGCAAAAACAGGCACTGAACTAATTAAAACCCTATGCCACTTCCTAAGAGCTCTGCATCAGGACCAAGTTTTTAATGAGTGATGCTAGAGTAATTTATCTAGAAAGAGAAGAAAGTGTGTGTCTACTTTATGTGTGACTATGGGTGTGAGAAGGAGAGAGAATATTATCTACCCATGCATTGAAAAGATTGCATTATCTGATTGATTATTCTATAAAATTAACATTAAGCTTTTATTATATATCAGTTATATTTTGGTTGCTTGAAATACAACAGTGGGATAAAACAGATAACACTGGCAATCTTTGTAATGCTTAAATTTTAATGAAGATTCAGGAAATACTGATTAACAAAAGAATCAGAAAATTAGGGATGATGACTAATGAGGGAAATATAAGAAGGTGAGTCCATGTGGATGGGACTTTGAAGTAAAGAACTGAGGGTTGGAATCCAAAATAAATTCCATAATCTCCATTTGTTGTAGGAGAAGCTTCTTTGATGAGGAGTGAGCTGGAGATTTAAAGATAAGAATTAGAATATAGTAAGGGATTATACTGGACTAACAAAGTTTAGTGGTATATTCCTTTCTAAAGTTCATGACTTCAGTTGCCCTGGAAAGCTGGTTAGGTCTCTAGTACCAACCAGGCATGATTTTCCTCCTTTGAGTGGGTTTTAAGTAAAATTAGACAGCTGTTATTGCCAATTACATACGAGTGCCACTTATTGCAGTTTTGTGCACACTGTGTGGTTCATAATTGTTGCAGCTGTTTAATTGCTCCTCTGCCTTAATAAATTACATAGTATATTCTGGAATCATGAACATTAGACAGCAGGAAAGAGGTCTTAAGTCAGATCCAAGTCATGTGAATTGTGTGGTGTCCTCGGCAATAGGTGCTCACCCTCAATCTTGAGAAATAACCCAAGGATACATCAACTATGACCTATGTTATTTTGGAAGTCACTTGTGCTACCCTGACAAAGGGAGGTTACTTGTGTTGGTACTGGTGTTTTTGTTAAAGTATAGCCTATGTGTGGAATGTTGTCAGACCAATAATATCTTCCTTATGATGTGTGTGTGTACTCATACATTGATGTGTATTGTGCATAATTATAGGTAAATACAAAATAAATTTCATGAATCAACCTTTGTGTTATTTCACCCCATTACTCCTAAATTAATGTCTCACTATTCCAGGCAGGGTCCTCTCCTCATTATTTTCTTTTTTGGTTTATATCACCTGCTTTCTGTTATTTATTACCACTCAAACCCCCATGTAGGGTACCTTTTTACTTTCCAGGTTTCTGTGGTTATTCCATGTTGCACCTTGCTGTTTAGATTTTACATTGCAAACATTCTGTCAGTACAGAATGTAAGATAAATTGAAAATATTTAAAACAAAACAAGAAAAATAGAGCCAAATTTCATCTTGTAATAATCACACTATAGGAGAGACTGTTCTGCGTGGTTTGCTACGGTTGTTTGTCTGAATGTCACCACCCATCATTCTGAGTGATAGCACTGTTGTTATTCTGCTACTTGCTTTCTTTGGTGGAACAGAACAAATGAGAAACTATGTTGATAACTTTGAGAGTGACACTTTGGCGATGGAGAAACTTAGATACAATGGAAGTCTAAGTGAAAACAATCAGTAATATGGAATTTGGAATAAAATAATTAGTAGGAAATCACATCGACTTTATCCTAAAAATCCTTCACCAAAATTAACCCCTTCCATATCCTCTTTCCAACCCCTCACCCCTGCAAAAGACTTCAGACAGGAGGTAAGTTTGGGGACAAAAGTATGTCCAGAATAGTTTCAGAAAATGAATACTAAAGAAAATGAATACTATAGAAAATGAAAGAAGAGAACATTAGGCATCTGTGACATGAAAGCCACTGTTTTATATGTGCAGAGGAGATGACTTGTTACTTAGTTATTTTAAAGAGTCCTAGAATTGAGCCAGGAGGTAGTGGTGCAAACCCTTAATTTCAGCACTCCAGAGGCAGAGGCAGGTGGATCTCTGAGTTTGAGGCCAACCTGCTCTACAGAGTAAGTTCCAGGACTGCCTGGCTACACAGACAAACCCTGTCTCAAAAAGCTGGGAAAAAAGTCTCCAAGAATTTTGCTAATTCAAAAAATCCCAAACATTCAGAGGGAAGAAATGGGTAAAGGTGCATTGCCACCTAGACTGAGGACCTGGTTTTAGTCTCTAGAGGTTCAATACACATGTTAGCTGTCCCTTGGTCTTCACACATGCACCTTGACAAGTGTGTGTCTACACAACATACAGATCCACAGATTTTTTCAATTGTTTTTAAACCTACAATGAAATGATAGCAAAACTTTTGACATGCTGACAGTTTATGCCAAGCTAGGAGACTCAGTCTAACAGAGTATGAGGAACCACACAGCCCTCTCTAACTTCTCACCCTCTTCTATCACCATGGGAGTCCACCAAACACGTTGTCTGAATACAGAGGAATTACATGTTCAAGTTTGTGAGCTGCAAATGCAGACACAGACGTCGGCAGTAAAATCAGACCCTTACATATATTTAAAAAGAACCAGATTGAAAACAAATGATCTTAGTAATTAGTCCAGAAAGCTGCTGCTATAACAACTGAAACCCAAAGGTTTAAATTAGAATAGACAGCCAACTGGATGGCAGCACTTCAGAATTTGAAAATGTATTATCTTTTCCTAAGGAAGGGTTGTTTCCTGATACACCACACTAAATGACCGGGGTCTCACACTAAGCTTCTCGACTTCATTCCGCATTCTTTAGGCTCCACGGGTATATTCACATAGAGTTGATTGTTTGGATGCATACATTAGGAGCCACTCTTTGTTTAAAAGTATATATTATAGACACAATGATGTTTTTACAAAATATATGCAATAGAGCAATGATTTGTGCAGTTTTTATGCTAAGTCATGCTTATTTCTTTACATTCCTGTCTGCATTATTTTAGACTTGATTTAAATAACTCTAAACATCTATTCAAAGTTCAACTCTATATTATTTCATTTTAACAAACACAGCTAGCAATTGGCTAGCCTAAGCTCATACTTTCATCCTTTCCTTCCTCAGATGTTCATTTTCCAATGTCATGAATTCATTGGGTGCATTTCCTTCTCGGGGGCTATTTGGAGGATAATTTTATCACCCTGTAATCTGAGTTACTATTTTCTAGATTTACATATCTCATAAAAGTAAAAATAAAACAGATTTTTAGAGTAATGCTCAATTGCAGCTACATATTTATATTTTGTATTGAAGTATCAACAGCATAGTAATTCTTAGCACCGATTTTCATGAAATATATTGTTTCACATCAAACCATTATAAAAGCTGAAGGGTATAATGATGGTTGAGAGAGCGGACACTTAATAAAGGAATCCCACACTAGTTCATAACTAAGAAATAGACAGGCATTTATTATGGGGTAAAACTTACAAAATCAAGATTCTCTGCTTGAACGGTGGATGAAGATGAGATCCAAAATAAACCAAACCAGCAAAACGGGGCCCTGGGGGAGGAGAGATGGGCTGGACGCGCTTCTGCATCCCAGTAAAGAGTCTATGAGGCCACGCCCCAGTAGGCGGGTAGTTACTAGCTGTAAACCTTCCTGCAGCAGTATAGACGTAAAAAAAAATCTATTTTCGAGCTATCTATAGGATTGCTTTCGGTCAAAGATCTAGGCTGAGATTTTTTTAAGTTGTTGTCTGAAAAACATGCTGAATCTATTTCATGGACAAACCTCATACTTTTCGTGTGATGGCTGCCTATAATGTGTTAGTCTCATGGTGTTAGACAGCAAGACAAAGGGATTGGTGAATCATGACAGCATACTTGAAACTTCTGTTTCTGCTACCATCCATCTGGACAAGGACATTGTAGGGCTCTCTTAAACCAATGAGCTGAAATGGGGTTCCAGTGGAGCTGTCATGAGGAATGAATGTTTTAGCCTATGACTTAACTAGTTTCATAAGATATATTCTATGCTAGCCTACCAGGTCGGGTGAGAAACGGTTCAGAACAATAGTGCCTATTGTCAAGGATGACCACTTGAGTTTGACCCTCAGAACCCACAAAACAGAAGTGAATCAATGCTCATGAATTCTCTCCGACGTCCAAATAAGTGCCATTCACACATAGCACACACACACACACACACACACACTACATACACAATGTGAAACAAAACAAAACAAAAATAAAAGTGCATTATCTAGCCTAGTAATATAAGTAGAAGGAGAAGTAGGGACCTGTGAAGATGATTTATGGACGAAGAGCACTAGCTACTCTTGCAGAAAATGCAGCTTTGAGTCCCAGCTCCAACCTGGCAACACACAATCTCCTGTAACCCCAGATACAAGGGAGCAGATAACCTTTCTGCCTCTGTAGTCAGAGTACTGCATACATCATCATACAGAGCAAAAATATTTTTAAGGATTTTAGTAGACTGTTTATAATTTTCGACCCTACATTTATTTATGTGTAAAGGTCTTGCCATGTCATTAATGTCACATAAATATTTGAGATTACATGTCGGAAATGCATTCCTGTTTGAAAGAACATTCACTTGCCTAGGAAGTGATTGAAGTCCCTCTTTATTTCTGTCATCCTAAGGTGGAAAGTGTATTCGCTTCACAAGACACATAGCAGTCACAGACTCAAATAAATATCTCCAACTATAGGAGTTCATTAGTTCTCCTTCCCTTTGATAATTATTAGTATCTTAAATAAAAAGTATATTAATAAAGATAGAGTTGCATGTGTGAACAAAATCCTGTTTCACCATTGTATATGAAAATAATTTCTGAGAATTCTATTTTATAGAAATAATAAAAATTATCTCCTTATTTAGAAAATAAAGCTATTTGGAGAATTAAAGATCTACTTAGAGATGACTTTTTTTAAAAAAAAAACTTGTTTTGTTTGCTTTTTAGAAATCATGGTTTAAAGGTTTCTATGAGTTAGGAGGTTGGCCAAGGTAAAGGATTCAAACATGACAGGTCATGGCCCATTGATCTAAAGGAACTGAGCAATTCCTTCACAGTTTTGCCTATGTGATAAATTCCTTTCAGCAACAGTATGCCCATAGGCTAAGGTGGAGGCTTCAATGCAAGCAGCAGAAAGTCAGTTAGTTTAGAGAACCCCTGTGAGAATGAGGAAGAAGAGAAAGGGACTGTGAAGGGACAGGAGAGATCTGATTATATAGACTTGTGATGAGGAATATTACTGTAACTATGTGAAGGTGTGTTACATTTATTTCTGCTGCCTTCGTTTAACTATTGAAGATGTGTTGTGTTTTTGTTGCCTTGCCTGCCTGCAGGAGAGGGATAGGTGGGTGGACGGCGCTGGTGGGGAGAGAGAATAAATAGGAGGAGAAATCTAGGCTGGAGAGATGAAGAGGAGAAAAAGGAGAAGAAAACAAGGGAGAAAGATTTCAAGGGACATGCCGGGGGCCAGAAACCAGGCAGCAGCAAGCCAGTCAAACATGATAAGCAATGAAAGTAAGATAAACAGAAGGAAAGAAAAGGCAGATGAAGAGAAACAGGTTAAGTTGAAAAAGAGCTAGCCAGAAATGAGCCTAAGCTAGGCCAAGCATTCAAAATTAATAAGTCTCCATGACTTAGGAGATTTTGGGGCCACTTGTTGGTCGCCCAAAAGAGAAAGCCTGCTACAGACTTTGTCAGCATTATGGCAGCAATGATCTGAGCTTTATTACCAAGGCCCTATTATCTTAATAAGCATTCACTGGGTGCAGGTCCATGTCTTTATGTAAAGACAGGCTATAATTGGTTAAAATTTGTTTATTTGTGCCAGTTTAAAAATAGTGAGCTGTATGAAAATTTAAAGTTGTTGCTGGCAGACTCTTCAGTTTATGAGTCTCAGTCGACACAGTTTTAATATGGGTTGTCTTCTCTGAAATTGTGTTGTTGGAATTTGTTCCCCACTGTGACTTATTAAGATGGTTCAAACTCAGTCTGACTGTAGTGATTCAAGGTGGGCCCTTCAGGATAGAATAGGACTAATCAGATAAAGCTCCCACTATTGAATACTGCTGGCTTTAAATGACAGGTCAAATGAGACACACCGCATGTAAACATTCCCTGACTCTTGCTGTATGATATCCTATGCAATCCACCACTCTGTTTTCAAGATCATCATTAGATGTGCCCTCCCTCAATTTCAGGCCAGAACTATAAAACAAAATCAACTTAAAAAACAACGTATCCAATTAGTGCTATTAGATCATCAGCAATAAAAATAGACTGCAAAAGGGCCCTCAACATGCAAATATTAGATGAATAACCTAGAAGTGAATGTTCAAACTGCTTTGGACTGTTTTATAAGAGAATAACATAGTTTTTCTAAAATTGGGGCTTATTTATTCTTGAACCATCAGTTGAAATTGAGATTTGATGGTTGGCTTGGGGGTATTTGGCTAAATATGTCACTTAATGTCTCTGAACATGAACGTTTGCTGCCTAAATTAAGGACATTATGTCACACTAAGGATTTTCAATCTATGGCCCACCTACCACTAATACTTTACGAGAAGCCGGTTATGTCCATCTCTTTATCCATTGTCCGTGACTGTTTTTGCTCTTTAACAAAGAGTTGAGAACAAAGCCATGTGGCCCACAAGGCTAACAGGATTGCTGTCTGGCCCTGAAAGCTTTGCTGAACATGTTCCTAAACTACATGGTAGATTTTCTTCAGCTTCAGCAATGTTGCTAACTAAAGTACTTTTTAAATTTTGATTTCTTTAGTTAAAATATAATTACATCATTTTGCTCCATCCCCTTTCTCCCAAAAACCTCCCATGGACTTGCTTAATTTTCTTATTGATTCATGACTTCTTTTTCTATAATTTCTATTAACAAATACACACACACATCCTATAAATACAAGCTGTAAGCTTGTTCAGTCCATTTACATACACACATATAATACACACATTATATTTATACATATATGTATAAATTTCTCCCCTTAGGGCTGACTTCTTGGTATTGACTAAACAATTAAAATATTTTTAAATAGACTAAATGTTATAATCTTGTTCAGAGTTCTTGATTTCTCTTTTCACTGACTATTAAAAGTCTTTCAACTTCCCATTCCATCTTCAAATTTCATATCAACATTATAAACATTATTTGTCACAGATAAAACGATATTTTCATTTTCCTGACCAAATCAATAGTCTACTTAATTTTATGTCAAATATGAAATGAAATGGAAAGAAAATGTACAAATACCTTAAAATGACAAACTTAGCATTTAATTGAAATAACATGGCTATTTTACTTTGGGAAAATGTAATTACAGAATAACTTTCATCTAGAGACATACATTGAGCCTAGGATGTAAAAGCCCATAACTGTTCCATCTCAATAGAGGTTAAAGTCCACACATTTATATCTGTCTGTCAATGTTGAAAAATCAGTCAGAGTCAACATATACAGCTATTCAGAATGTCACCTGGTGAAGCTCCAAGGTGTTTTATTCCTTTTTCTAGTTAGGTCTACACTTGCAATTACATGGAGTTCACCCATACAGACACATTAATAAAACTAGCTAACTAAATAAATTTTTAAAAATTAAGATTATTTGGTTACATAGTGGATAAAATTTTATACAGCTCTTCCTCATATTTGCAGCACAAGAAGAGTAAAAAACAATAAAGAACTGTGCTTCAAATGTGTTTTCAGAATAATTTTAATTATATTCAGAATTGTCACCTGAAAATAAAGACATATTTTTCACAGATTGTTCTGACTATATATATATTCAAAGAGTGTTTATTAAAACCCTTAGAATGTGATTGACAAAATATTATTCACTAAAATCCAAATTCTCCTCACAAATGTCATGCTAAGGCCCAGAGGTGGTAGTAAAATAGTGATAGCAACAATGTTTAAAACAGAAAATTAATTTTCAAATTAAAGAGTGCAAGAATAAAAGGTTTAAAAACTAAATTACATTTGACATTTACATAAAAGAGGTAGGGTTTTCAATTTTCAATAACTATTATGTCTTCCACTTTTGCCAGTGTCTCAATGAAATGCACCATGACCTACTTGCTACATATTAAATCATTAAAACAGTCTCAAATACCACCATTGGTGTACTCTGAACTGCTGCCTTATTGAATATTGATAACCTTGTGAGCTTGTTGTTTTTGTTTCTGTTAAATAGATGATGATCTGAAAGCTTAGAATGTCTTTGCGCAGACTGAGACAAAGAAAGAAGCAGCTGGGTTTCAAATCTTTCTCCTGATTTTAATGTCTAAATACATAAAGGACAAAAATATCCTAAGAAGCTAAATTGCATGCTGATTCTAGTCCTGATTTGCTGAACTTTAAAACCATATCATAAATTGAAACTCTGATTAAAATGATAATTATTCAAAAATTCCTTATAGTGCCTTTAAAAAATATCCCATGATGATCACTTAATTAAGATAATGATTGGGGGATGGAGAGATAGCTCAGTGTTTAAAAGTGCTTATAACTCTTGCAGAAGACCTGGGTTCAGTTCCCAGCACCAACATAAATGCACAGCACCATCTATAACTTCAATTTATGAGGATTCTCATGACCTCTTCTGAACTCTGTGGGCACCAGGCATGCATATGGTGCACATAAATACATGTGGGCAAAATCTCATATACATAAAATAAAATGAATAAATTTATGAAGAGAGGAAAAATTTGATTCGATAGTCAAAGACAATATAGGATCTCAGAATACTTTTATTAGCAGTAAAGTCACATTGTGGTTGAAAGACATACAGTGCTTAGCCATTAGAATCAGGGGTACATCAATTGTGCATTTTTCAAATTACCTTGCTGTCACCAGTGGTATACCAAGGATATTAGCTTTTGTTCTCTCTTTCTGGAACATTCAGAAGTTACCTTAGCCCCTTTCTTTCTTTCTTTTTTAAAGATTTATTTATTATGTATACAAATTTTGCCTCCATGTATGCCCACACTCCAGAGGAGGGGGCCGGATCTCATTACAGATGGTTGTGAGCCACCATGTGATTGCTGGGAATTGAACTCAAGACTTCTGGAAGAGCAGCCAGTGCTCTTAACCACTGAGCCATATCTCCAGTCCCCATAGCCCCTTTCTTAAGTGGAGTGATAACTAGTGTGCCATACCTGTTGACAGAGGTATCTGTCTCTCCCAGTCCCACAGTCATTTGTCCCAAAGAATATACAGTGGTCTAATACATTAATTATAAACTGGTTGGTCTATTAGCTCAGGCTTCTTATTAACTAATTCTTCCATCTGAAATTGGCCCATTATTCTTGTCTGTGTTAGCCATATGGCTTGGTACCTTTATCAGTTAGGCATTCTTATCTTGCCTCATCTGCATCTGGATGAGGACTGCATACTGAGCATTCCTCTTCCCAGAATTCTCCTGTTCTCATTGCCCCACCTCTACTTCCTTCCTGGTCACCCCACCTATACTTCCTGCCTGGCTACTGGCCAATCAGCACTTTATTAAAATACAAGTGACAAATCTTTACAAAGTACAAGGCCATTGTCCCACAGAATTTCCTTTTTTTTTTCACAATAAGAACTCTGAATCTAATCTCCCTTGCTTAGCTTTCTTCCTGAGCATTATTCTTAAAAAACTTGTACCCAACATTCTAAACAAAGAAAAATATCCATAGTCCACTCT
Organism: Bramus lutescens; assembly: GCA_001685075.1. Taxonomy (NCBI): domain Eukaryota; kingdom Metazoa; phylum Chordata; class Mammalia; order Rodentia; family Cricetidae; genus Bramus; species Bramus lutescens. The sequence continues at coordinate 73,497 of LOEQ01009035.1, read as the reverse complement.
TTTTGGGTGGGAATATGGGCATATTTTTCTAGGATACTTCCTGCTGATTGGGGTCACTGATAATCTTACGGGGACCTAAGAAAATTTAGAATTATTATCGAGTCCTGACTGGAGTATTCTGTGAGACTTCACCTTCTCAGCCAGCTGTCTTTGAACTGTTCTGGATGTAGGTCTCAGACATCTGGGCCATTCCTCCTATCAGAGATTTCTCAGGGGGTCTTCCTTGGTCAAACCTGATTTTTCTTAAAACAGAATGAATCCACAATCCCTCATTTCTTGTGGAAACAAAAGCAAAACCTCTTATCCAAAGTAGCATTTCATTTGACTTAAATTTTAAAGTCAAAGCATTTTCAATATATATATATATATATGTGTGTG
>LOEQ01009035.1:58567-73098 GCA_001685075.1 Bramus lutescens | reverse complement strand
TGTGTGTGTGTGTGTGTGTGTGTGTGTGTGTGTGTGTGTGTATTAGATTTATCCAGTAGCATTTATAATCAAATGTCTTTTAGCAGCTGTTGCTCCTTCCTCATCCATCAAACAATTATTAAACAACAAAATAACATACAGTATCCAGATTCTGTATATTTTCCATCTTTACGTGGCTTTATTTTAAACTCTATTTCTTTTGTTTTTATTTTTAATTTTTGTTTCTCTGAGACTAGGTTTCTTTGTATAACTTTGGCTGTCCTGACATTCACTCTGTAGACCAGGTTGTCCTTGAACTCACAGAGACCCACCTGCCTCTGCCATCCAAGTGTTGGGATTAAAGATGTATGCCACCACACCCAACTACTTCATCCTCTTTCTTTTTTCTCCCAAGCCTACATGTATTTTTAAAGATGCTGTTTAAAGATTTTCTTCATCTTTAAATCTATATTTACTGTATATATCTCTTTTTTGACCACATGAGTCTTTAATTTGCTAAGTGATATGGATAGCATCAAAGTTGTGGCTTTGAAGGCCGGATCTACCCCATTCTTTATCTTTCTGAGAGTCTAGCTTCATGGCAAAGGTACTGGCCAGAGCCATGATTATTGTTACAACTCTATGGCGTTTCAATGTCCCTGCCACCACCAAGAAGCAAGCTGTCAGCTATTCATAAACACCATTTAAGTCTTTGGTGATGAGGTCTCTTAAAAGACCTTCAAGGTTTTTACGGCTAAAGCTGAGTCAGGAAACCTCTCTTAAATGAGACATGCTTGCCTCTAGCAAATGGAAAACACCCAAGAAAATGCTGCTACCAAGAAGCTATACTTAATTCTGTTCCTTTGTATCTAGAATTGCTTCCCAAGCTCTCTCAGGTTTTATGTAAATGCAGTTGTCCACGTTGATGCCATTAGTTGACAGAGGTTTCCATCCAACCAGGCCCCACAGCTGATTACCCCAAAGAAATACACAGAGGTCTACTACATTAATCATAAACGGGTTGGCTTATTAGTTCAGGTTTCTTATTAACTAATTCTTACGTCTGAAATTGCCCCATTATTCTTGTCTGTGTTAACCACGTGGCTTGGTACCATTATCAGTGTGACATTCTCATCATGCTCTTTCTGCATCTGGATGACAACTACAGACTGACCTTTCCTTTTCCCAGAATTCTCCTGTTCTCATTGCCCCACCTCTGCTTCCTGCCTGGTCACTAAACCTATACTTCCTGCCTGGATATTGGCCAATCAGTGTTTTATTAAAATACAAGTGACAAATATTTACAAAGTAAAGACCATTGTCTCACAGTACATACCAATACCCAACGATGAACAGAGTTGACATTCTATATGTTAACTATTAGTTCAGTTGAATTTGGCTTCCTTAAATATGATGAGTCCTCTGTTCTCACACTGCAGCTTTGGTTGGTACTGCAGAAGCTATCCCAACTGTTTCCATATCTGAGTGGTTTTTCAAAACTTAGAAATTCCTGCTGTTCAATATAGTACTCTTGGTGCTTACCAGTTTAAGTCCTGATTGAATTCACGTTACTGAGAATTGGTAAAGAAGTTATAGCTAGTCTGTCACTCTTGTTTCTCCTTGAGGAAAATACCTGTGCCTATTTTATTTTTAATTTACATCCCTTACCAATTTTTCTTTAGGGCTGTCTGCAGGCTATGCAGTGTTTTCCAGGTTCCCAGCTTCTGTGAGTTCTCACAGATGCTGTGGTAGGCTTTGGTGATATTGCTATCTCTGAGCCACTTTTATTCCTGTAAGTAATCCCCTCATGCATATTTCTATGAGTAACATCAATAATACTTATTGGTTTACTAGGTTGGACTCTGGAGGTATCCATACTGTGGTCTGTCATGGTCTCCCTAACTGATTTAAGTAGACATGTATGTAGCGTCTCTCACACAACACAGGTTTTTTGTTGCAGCAATGACAAACCACTACAGACATTATCTTCTTCGTCAAGTAGAAATTCCTGAATGTCATCTGTTACTTCTTGGTGATTGTGTAGCATTCTTGTTCTTTTGTGGTGATTCATGCCATGACTATAGTAAATTAGTGACAGAAGGAATTTATTTCAGTGTAGGTGATAGTCCATGGCAGATGGAAGCCAGAGCAGGCACTCAGGGAAAGCCTGCTTGCTTTCCTGAGCAGCATTACATCTACAGGATTCAGGTCACAGCCAAGAAATAGAGCAGAACCATGCAGGGCAGGGCTCCCTAGCTGTCTCCTCACAGACCAAATCTTAACTAGATTTCTTACACAGTTCTACCACTGGCCCAGGAAACAATGATCTCACAGACATGCTTAGAGGATAATATGATATGGAAAGTTTCTCAATTGGGATTCCCTTTTCAGGGAAGGGTAAATAGGCCATGTCAGCTTGGCAATTAACCCCCCTGGGGCATGTGATAATGAGTTTGTGAGTTTATTAAGCATGGCCCTCTAAAGTATCCTCAGCAGTTGTGTATATAGTTATAGCTTATTGTCATATTTTGAATATTTATTAATTAAGGGAAGTTAGTATATTAAAACATCCTGTCTACTCAAAATAGAAGAAACAGAAAAATCATGATAAGACATCGGTCTGTAACAACATCTTGGATCCAGACAAGTCTGGATTAGGAATACTATTAGGAATGTTAATATCTGAGCTTGGAAGCAACTGAAGCAAGGTGTCAACAAGATAAGGCCATGGTGCCTTACCTAGAGTTGGGAGTGGCCAGGGTTTTTGTTTGCTTTTGTTTTGTTTTTATTTTTATTTTTGAGACTGTAATATAATTGCCACATTTATCCCTCCCCTTTATTCCCTCAAAGTCCTCTCAAGTACCCTTTGCTACTCTCTTTCAAATCCATGGCATCTTTTTTTCAGCAGTTGTTACTGCATGCACATATGTATCTACATATGCATTCTTAAATATAATCTTTGCAACCTGTGTAATGTAACTTGTATACATGTTTTGAGGATGGGTCATGTGACACTGAGCAACAAATTAGTGTGCTCTAATCTCAGCCCCTGCAGTAACTTGGTGGGCCATTTCTATCTATTAATATGTATTTTGGAGGTTGCATAAAATAACTCACAATCAGGTCCTCAAAGTTTTATGCATGGGCATTGAATTCTTCCTTTGATTTCTGCTGCTCTCTTACATGTGTTCCTGTATATGCCGATGATAGTTTGAATAATTAATATTCTTTATCTTTCCATTGTAAAATGTCTGCCATATATTACTGATTTTGTTATTTTAAGAAGATAAATAAATAAGTGCATGATATGAAAATAATCTCGTGTTTCTCAAGTCTATTACAGTACCACTCATAAAATGAATTCAAATGTCTGATAGAAAAGCAAGTTGTATACATCACGTGCAGGAAGGGGAATGGTGTCACGTTTACCCCAGACAGCAATTACAAACTTAGAAGACAATGGATGATAGTAACAAGTGAAAGTAGATTAACGAGTAGACAAAAAGGAAGCCTGTGGATGATCAGACAAAAAAAAATGGCAACAACTTACTTATGAACCTTACCTGTTTTCTTTAGCTACTGACAAAAGAAAGAGAATTTCATAAGCAATTAAAACATAGTTCCATTTAAACCGATTTAGAAAAATGAAGGTGAAATTGTAATAAAGTTATAATTGTCTAGAAATTTGGTTTCTTAGTTTTGTAGCAAAGGAAATGAAGCAACAAAAGAATGAAGAAAACCGCCCACATGTTACAACAATGCTTCATCGACTGGACCCTCCTTTAAGTGGGTGAGAGAAAGTCAAGTTCTTCTTGAAGCAAAAGACAGCAATTGACTCCAACTCCAACGCCTTCCTTGGTGTGGGTGGAAGGCCTAGTTAAGCAAATATGAACAAGATGTGTCGCTTTCATCAATCAACCTCACATTGTCTCATGCTTTACAGGAACTTTAGGTTTTCTTCCTGTTTAATTTTTAGAGGAGGAATTATTCTACTTCTTGTTAAGTGTTGTCAATTAAAATTTGGAAGCTGACTTATTTGTGTACCCTAAGGGGAAAAATAAGAATGTAAAGTTTTGTAAAACAATGGAAATCAGTATGGAAGTTTCTAAAGAAAACGTAAAACCTAAATTCCAATATGATACAGATATAACTTTTCTGGAGGTATACCCAAAGGATTAAAAATCTTATTTAGATATTCATATTTGTTGATCCAGTATTTATAGCATTCAAGAAATATTCCCAGCTTAGAACTCCATCAATAAATGAATGAATAAAGATAATTTGGTACATTCATACAATGGAATTTCACTCTTTTGTAAGGAAAAATGAAATCATGCCCTCAACAGGAAAATAGATGGAATTGGAAATTACATTAAGCAAAGTAAGGTAGGCTTAGAAAGACAAATAGTAATGTTTCCCTGATATGCAGTGTCTAGTGTTTAATTTATTAAAGCCCCAAGACAACTATATTGGAGTTTAAAAGAAAAATCCCAAGGAAGGCAACATATAGATCAACAGCTTCCCAGGGAAGGAGAATGTAAAACAGAAGGAAAATTTCAGCTGTAATAGCTGCCATTCTGCCACACAGAAGATATGCAACCACATGGTAAATTTGTATTTTTTGTATGCATGGATACATGTGGGTGTATAGGTGTGCAGGTTATGAAATGTTAAGGGGTCCATGAAGAAGGGAAATGATCTTAAGGGAGGTGGGTAACAGAATCTAAGCAGGGCAGATGGGCGGTTACCGTGGAGAGGAATCGGAGCAGCAAGAGTGGGGAGGGTGTTAGTGGAGGGAGAGGAGGGAGAGTATTAATAAAAACAAAGTACGCAGGAAAGTGTGGCCACGCGTGGAAGGACACCTCTTCAATGCCAGCACTAATGAGGCAGAGGTCGGGAGATCTCTGCAAGTTTGAGGGAAGCCTGTTCTCCATAGCAAGTTCTAGATCAATCAGGCCTACAATGTGAAATCTTGTTAAACAATTAAAACATGCCTTAAACAAGCTCAGTAATTTGCATGGTAATTAAACATGCATTTTTAGTAGGAAAAAATCTTTATAAGGAAGAAATTTGCTTGAATATTACTGTATTAAAATTACATCAATCTTTTGCAGCATATAAGATGCCAATAAAATATTGTGGTATACAGCACAGAGATGTTGGATCACATAATTTTAAGGGTTAGAGAGACTTTGAAGTTCTCTTCATCAGTTTTCTACCATGTCTTTTGATGATGGACAATTACTTAAATAAACTTTAGTGACACGGAGCTCTCTATTCTTTAGGTGCACATTGATAACAGCTTACTCATCAAGATAATTACTTATTATATCACCTGATGCAGTTACATTCCTAGAAGCAGATATGCTAGATATTTTAGAGTGTTATTTTTCTTTTTCTGTATTGCTTTCCTTAACTTAAATTCCATTCATGTATATAATATGCTATGATTACTCACTAATGCTCTAAACGTATTCCTCCCATACCTATCCACACACTCTACTTTTACCAGTATCTTTCCCAATTAAATGGTTTTTCAATTTGTTTTGCAACTCAGCTACTTTACCTAAGGTTGTCTGTATGGATTAGGACTGCACATTGGAGCCTGATGGAGTCATTAGTATACATTAAATGGAAGGCAATAATTTCCTTCTTCTTGAATCTATCAATAGTCAAAAGTTCATACTGGCTTTTGTTGGACATATCCTTATACAGAAGTAGTGTAGGTAACTAGCTGCTGTTTGTTATTGCAATAGCTGTGTCTTTTTTATGACCTGATTGTCACCTTTATCAATATTTTCTGACTCTTGCATTTTCCCTAACTTTCTTTTCCATGATATCCACTGATCTTCAGAAGGATGGTATAAATGACTTTAGGAATGAGCACTCATTTAATATTTACTATTTTCATCTTGTGCAGTCAAAATCCCTAGATTTATAACTGTTCACTAGAAAGAAAGGATTTTCTAATTAAGGCTGAGAGTAGCATTTATATCAGGTATAAACAAATATTTAGAAGACAGTTTGATGCTCTGTCAATTTAGATAAACAATCATGGAGTTACCCCTGTTAGGGCCTATGATCTCCTCCAACAGAGGATTTTGACCAAGTTTATAGTTCCAGGTAGATATTTCCTTCTGTGGCACATGTTTCAAATCCAATCAGAGGACAGTTGTCTATTTTCATAATAGTGACTCTATTTCCCACGTGGACACATCTTTCTTGGCAAGTTGGTCTTATAGATTGTAATGTTCACAGCTGAGTAAGATCATTGACACCTTTTCTCCTCCAGAAGCCTACACAGCCCCTTCCAGTTCAGTTCCAGCTTTTTATCTTATCATTCATCCCAGGTATGTGGCATCTTCAATAACAAGGTCTTGCAATCCAGTTCTGGTTGGCAAACCCACGATTGTTGAGAGCCTGCATTATTTGGGAGGCTCTGGGCCTTCCTACCAACACTTAATAAGATAGTGTTCTTAGCTTGACATTCTAGTTTTTGTTTAATAATCTAAGGCTTATGAAAACAGCTTTTCCATCATTGCATGGTAAACAGTCATGCACAGTATTTCCATTCAAACTATTGGTTTGGAATGTGTACCTGGAAGTCTCTTCTCATGAAGAGATACAGAAGATAAAGAATCTAATAACAAAAGCCCATCATAAACTTCAAGGGCCCTTGAAGGAATTAGATACTGCAGATCCATGAGCAGCGATGATCACTGAATTTCAAACATTAGCTTTTGTAATGGACACTGTGAAAACCCTTACATTGCTTTTCTTTTGCTAACATAGACTGGAAAAAATTGAAGATATTAAAATGACTAAAGTGACAAAATTAAAGGCCATATTTTAAAAATTACCTTGGTTTACAGAAAAACAAATCAGGTCAAAATGAGAGCTAACATCTAAGGTTATAATAATCTTTCTAGTCTAGATGTCTTAATTGGAGTGTTTAATTGCACCGTTTTTAAAAAGGGATAGGATGTGTTGTCCAGAAACAATTTTTTAAATTAAAATAGAACATTTTGTTCCTTTGACAGTTGAGTTCACAGTCAATACAAGAGTAGTTTGCTCCCGTTTGCCATTGTAGGTCTTCAAAGCTCAGCATGAATAAAGTGTGCTTGTACCAGGCTATTCTTTCCTTAATTTGTATTTGACATCAGCTGTACTTTTTCTGATTTATTTTAATCACAAACTTTTAATTAGGATGATAGCACTGGGCATGGTCTTAGTTTATTTAGTAAAATGGAAATAGCAGAGTATTTCTTCTCACCAAACTACGTGACAGTAAAGGACAATTTGCATATACCAACGTGGTCTTTGCATGATCTTCTTGGAGTGGATCTTTGTTTTATCATCCAATCGTGGTTAAAGACATCACCTTTGCTAAGCATATGCAATATCTATCAGGATATGTTTTATAGGAGATCGGTGTGCAAGGAAGGATAGAAAAATACCATGGTGGGCATATTCCTTCCCCTTGATCATATTCCACTATCAGACAAGGCATTGTTTTTCCTGAAATTATGATTTCTAGGAACCTGAATTCGAAGGGTGAAGATTATTTATTGTTTGAAAATAGAACAGAGGAATTCATTTGAGAGATGTTGCTTTGATCTTGGAATATCATGGTGATCTCTTTCTTATTATGATTTTCATGTATTGTATTGAAGGGTTTGCACTGTTCTGAGCCAGTTTCTCTACCTAGAGACTGTGCTAGATAAAAACTGTTGACTCTTACACTGCCTTTAGCGTGCCTTTCTTCTACTTGCTCATCTTTCTTTAGGCATTGTGGTGAGCAGAACAGTGCTCTCCCAGGAATATGAGAATATGCACATCACCTCACACAGAGAATTGTGGTTACTGGTAGAATTAAGGGGGCTAATAAGTTAACTTTAAGGCAAGGCCTGGCATGTATCTTGTGGGTGGTCCTAGTTAATTACAAAGGTCCTCAATTATGGAAGGAAAATAGAAGAGTCAGTCTCATAATGGCAGCCTATGAGCTGTTTGCCTTCCCTGTTGCCAGCATCAAGACCAGTCTGGTAACAGTGGCCTACGAAGACCTTCACTGTGGTTCCCTGATGCTTCTCTCTTGTTTGTTATATGACTAGCCACTCTGGTTCTTGTCTGACTAACTGAGTGGTTAAAATGTCAGAAGTTGAAATGGATCTTACTGCTCCAGAGATGTTTTCTTTCCACATGTCTGTGTGTCGCAAATCCTTGGCCATCTGGTCATTTCTCAAATGTGATCTTCACTGAAAGACCTGAATTTGTCATCACACTGAAACTTGCACATCCCACTCTGGAATCCCTGATTTCTTACTTTGCTTTATTTTCTTTCCAGTGCTAATAAATTCTGGCATACTGTATCATTTATATGTAACTTTTCTGGGAAAATGTATGAAAGATAAATTGATTTATTTGTTTAATATGTGAATGCCTTGATGAGTGGCTTACACATAATGAAAATTGATCATGTGAATGAGTTAATATGCTGTTCAGTATATTAAGAAACTGGAAAACTAATAGAGAACAGACTGCATGCATCTCATGCTGTACAGACTTCAAAGGCTACTGCATCCATCATTTTCTTTAAAGAGGTATTTGAAATCTAAGCATTCTAACTTTGACAGTTTATAAATCAAGACAATGATGCCCAGAGACATTTTATGATTTTTTCAGTTCTGCATTATTACAATGAAGTGTCTGGCACAGGCTACTTAACAAAATAGAGAGGTTTCCAAGGTTTTCAAAGTTTAAATACCAATATTGAATGGCCCTGTAAACTTGGCCTCTCATGAAGGGAGCACACCATAAAAGCAGTGTGAATAGAAGCAAATGATCACACAGAGAATCAGAGTAGAAAGGAGAGGGAATAGGTCCCCCAGTCACCTCCAAACACACATGTCAAACATCCCAAATGACCAAAGTGCCCTGTGTCTTTCTTTTTAATGGTTCCCAGATTATTCCAGTACTCTATTGTGGGGATAAACCTTTATACACATGCTACTTTGAAGGCACTCAAGAGTGTTCATCAACACTGTAGGGTGGTTCTTTAGCAAAGTAACATCAGATCTCTGTTATCTTATCCACAATGCAGCAGTCTTCCTACTTGGAGATTTCCATCACGTGAGATCCTAAGAGTCATCATTTACTACCATCAGCAGAAGCAGCTGTGATAGTCAATGCTGCCTTCTCTCTTGCTCCCACCAGTAACCCTTCACGAAAGGAGGGTGTGAGGAGAATCATCAGACTCTCTCTTGAAAAAAAGAACTCAGCTATTCCTTCTTGCAGCTCCCTCTATTTGTATGCAATTTGGCGGGTTTGTCTCAAAGTTAGAATGTGAATACCAATGTTTGTGGTGTGTGTGTGTGTGTTTGCATACACAATTGCATGTATTTATGTAGTGAAACAACTTTAGTAACAACTTTAGTAAAGTTGTTTTTTGATACCTTGTACACAATATGAAGTTAAAAGACCTTTACATTTGAGTCATTCTTAACTGGTTCAAAGAGATCCATCAATTATTCCTGAATCAACAGATTTCAATACAGAATAAGGTCTTTATTAATGTTAGAGTGTCTCCTAATATTTTATACAAGTATTTTACATTATGTAAAAAATAAAACACATTTATGAAATGTGTGGCTAAAACTATACAATGTGATTATTTCTTATACAGGATTATTCAGTTAAGGTCCTAAAATATCAGTAGAAACACTAATTATCATAATTATTTACTTTACTACTTTCTCTTATGTATTGGCAAGGCATCTTTACAAGTACAATTTCATTTGACTATTATACATATACAGAAAAGAACTGAGGTGTTTAATTTTATAAATCAATTGTAACTAATAATGTTATATCCCCCTTGCCTTGAAGCACCCTCATGTGTGTGTAATATTTAGAGGGAAATGGGGAGTAAGGAATAGGAAGGATGAAATGTGTAGAGAATAGAAAAGCATGACCGAAAATTTATACTATCATTTTGACAAACGGACAGTCATAAACTGCCTCCTAAGTTCGTATCTTTGTGTAAACTGATGCATCCATTTCTCAACATTCATCAGAATAACTTTTTTTAATAGACGGTGGTGAATACAAAAATATACAACTAGTCAACAAGCAGAGAATAAGGTTACTAGCTCGAAATAGAGAATTCATAACTTAGCCCTCCCAAGACTCAAGAGCAGGCAGAAGGATTGTTTGAACCAGGGGTAGCAGTGATCTGTAGTGAACCAGTATTTGCTGAACATGACACAACCACTGTACATATGACCTACATAAGAGCAAATCAGAGAAAACATGAGAATGGGTGGGTAAAGGAGGTATGAAGTCTTAGATCAGCTGTCTCTGTGGGTTCCCCCATCATGGTCTTGACCCGCCTTACTCATGATCCCTCCTCCCTCTCTTCAACTGAACTCCAGGAGATCAGCCCAGTGTTTGGGTGTGGATCACTGCATATTCTTCTATCAGTCACTGAATGTAGGTTTTATGATGACAGTTAGGGTAGTCACTAATCTGATTATAGGGGAGGCCCATTCAGGCACCCTCTCCACTATTGCTAGGTATCTCAGCTGGGGTTATCTTTGTGGATTCATGGGAATTTCCCTAGCATCAGGTTTCTCCATAACCCCATAATGGCTCCCTCTATCAACACCAAATCTAAGAATAATAGGGATAGAAGAAGGAAAATTTCAGCTCAAAGGCACAGAAAATATATTCAACAAAATCATAAAAGATAATTTTGTCAACCTAGAGTACAGAAACTTTGATAGGAATAAATATAGAACCCTATGTTTAAAATAAGGTAGACTCTTTTGATGTAAAAGATGACTTTATTGAAAAATATGTCATTTCTTGGTTTTATATTTTTATATTTTAGCTGGCATATGAGATAGGAAAATTGTACATACAAGTGAGGTTCCATTGGTACTTTGTAACATCTTATGTTACTTGATATTCAAATAACATTACATATTTTGGTCTCCTCAAATATTATCATATTTTGTGGTCAAATATTCAGATTCCCTCTGCTATTTTTTGAAATGAGCAGCACATTAATGATACCTGCAACTACAAAGCAGAGCTTCTTGCTTTAAACTCCGTGTATCTTTTAGCCACTGCTTCACCAGTCTACTCTCTGTTTCAATGTAAGCAACACTTTAGATTCTTCATCATGAGAAAGGATAGGACTTGTATTTCTACATTAGAGCCACTTCTTCAAAAATAATGATCCCTACTCTCTCCATGTTACTGCAAATGATGAAATTTCATTCTTTTATGGCTCAATAATGTCTCACTGTATATAGATTCCACAGAAAACATGTTTTTTCTAATAATTCTGAAATATAAGTCTGGCATTGTGCAATCAAATAACTGCTGGATTTAGTTCAAAAAATCTTTTATTTTATAATAAACATTTTATATATGAATGAAAAGCTGTTTCATTTTCCAATAAAGCTGTTAAAAAATCTTAAATATTAGGTTGAATTGAAATTATTAAACTAAAAGAAAAAAAATATACATCTATTGTCTTTGACCATATGATGATGTCTGGTCTACTATATCTTATTTATTATGTGGTCCCTAAAGAATAATACTAAAAAATAAAAGAGACATTTTGAGGTATAATTATATTCTCTAGAGACCTAGGTCATTGTCTGACTCCATCCAATTAATAAAAATCCAAGATTGGTGTTCTCCATAATTCTGTCATTTGAACGAGGTCAAATTAGAACTGAGAATATTAAATACTTTGCTCTGAGCATTAGAAATAATGGGAGGTACAGTTTAGATCCAAGTTCTCTATTCATCTTACAAAATCATGTTCTGAAGCATTGATTTGTACCATAATGAATTAAAATGAATCTCCCACTTAAATTCACCACTTTCCCTAACAAGTAAATCATAACAAATAGGACCATTTGAAAGTCTTTTCTTACCCAAAGTATTTAAGATGGCATCGATCTAGTGTATTTAGGAGTAGTTACTGAAGTTCTATTTACTGCAAATATAAAAATGTCATTCAACACTCTGAAAGTGTTTTTACTGGTGGATTTTTGACATTGTGCACCTCCGCTAGACTGAGTAAGTATTGGAGACGTGTTCAGTTTATTAACCATTCAAAACTATTTGTCATAAATCAGTGATCACAAACTCATGGATGTTGAAAAGAGAATTGGGACTCAGTCAGTAAGACTATTACTGTCTTTGATTAGGAAATCAATGATGACTAGAATGTATTTGTATTTGAAAGTAGGATTTGTTTTTATACACAAAAAATAAAATCACACATAAGCCACCACTAAGATATGAACCTTTAAAAATATTTATTTAATTTTCATGTAAAAATGTGAATTATCTAATCCACCACATCTATCATTATCCTTTCTCTAATTCCCCATGTATTCCTTTCACAATTATTCTCTCCAAACATCATATATTTCTTTATATTTTTTAATCCACTGAGTCTACTTAGTGCTGTTCATATGTGTAGTAGCATCTACTTAAGTTGGATCGCCTCCCCTGGGTCATCACTCTGAAGGAAATTGTCTCCCCACTTCCCCATAAGTCATCAATGACCAATAGGTACTCAGATAGAGAAGGGACTTCATGATTCTGCACCCCACCCATGCTCTGACATGGTCTTGTGCAGATCTTTTGCATTCAGTCAGAGCAACTAAAAGTTGATGTGTAGAGCAGTTCTTTCATGTCCAAAATCCTATTTTGCCTCCTTCATCTGCTACCTCTGGCACTTACAACATTGTTGTTCCCACCTTCTCAATAATCCCCCAAGTTTGGAAGGAAGGCTTCCATGTGGATGTCTTATTTAGGGCTGAACACAACACAGTCTCTTATTCTCTGTATATTGATCATCTGTGTGTGTCTGTATCAATATCCATCAACTTCAAAATGAAGAATGTCCTATAAAGTTTGAAAAATACGCTAAGTTCTGGGTAAAAGGGAAAAATCTTCGAGGTTAGCTTCTAACAATTTCCATCTAGTGGGCTTTCTCCTAGGGTCTATGATTTACTAAGTCATGTTTTTTTTTCACCCAGTTGTTGGTAAAAGCCATCAGTTCTGCTATGTGGAGTGGGCTTTAAATTAACTCAAATAATGATTGGCTAATTCTATACAATTCCTGCCATCAGTGAATTCATAATTTCATGCTAGTCATTAGAGTACTTAACAGGATTCCTATTTTGGTAAGAGTGTTGATTATTTTTCTACCTTGGGGGCATACATAGAATTTTCCAGCACAGTGAAAATTAGCCAGTAGGAATAAGATTTACAGGATGGAAGCAGGTTAAGTTTTCCTTTTCATATGACTCAAATAATTGGTGTCTTCAGCAATAGAATCTTATCAACAAATTTTGGAGGGTAACGAAGTGGAATAACAATGGCCTGTGAATTTGGGGTGTTTGGTCAAGGTATAGAACTCCAGTTATCAATGGCTCAAAACCAGGTACTGGCACTGGCCTTTTTTATTTGCTGTCCTATTGATCTGGGAGAGCCATTTTCTTTCAATTATAGGCAACTCATTTAAACTCCTTCTATACATTCATATGTTTATGTATATATTTAGAAACTGCCTACACTAGTAATATTCCATGCAGTTTTTTCAAAGGTTTTCGTTGATAGTTTTCCCTCCCCATATTCATTCCCTTCCCAAGCTCTCCCATCTGCTGTCCCATTAACTCATTCTATCCCATGATTATCTATCTATCTTAGATAGATAGATAGATAGATAGATAGATAGATAGCATCCATCTATCTATCTATATCTCATGAATATAAAACTATGCTCCATTTCCCTCCCCTTGAAATTCATCACCTTCATGAACCCTAACTAGTTTCCTGACTTAGAACTGGCAATAAAATTTAAACACACATTTAAAGGTGCAGAGATAGCATCTACACATGATACAGAAAATGAAGTTTTTGTCTTTCTGGGTCTTGGTTAGCACAATCAGAATGAGTAAGCAGAGCCATGCCCTTGCAAGTTTCATTTTTCTTAACAGCTCAGTAACAATTCATTTGTATATTAACATTTTCATTGTTCATTCATCATATGAAGGGTATCTTTAGGTCTTCCATCTTCTGACTACCGTGAATAAAGCAATAATGAATGTGGATGAGCAATTCTCTCTGGAGGAGGACATAGAGAGTCCTTTGGGGATGTCACCATGCATGCCACTACTGTTTCATTTGAAATATCTATTTCCAGATTTTTAAGGAAATGCCACACCGATTTCTATGTGGCTGCCTTGGTTTGCACTCTCAGCAGCAGTGATCAAGTTTTCCCTCTTTTTCACATCCACACTAGCACTTACTATCATTACTTTTGTGTTTTTACCCATTCTACTTGTGTAAAATGAAACTACAAAATAGTTTTAATTTGAAATTTTCCTGATTACTAAAGATACTGACTGCTAGCTGGGTGGTGGTGGATCACGCCTTTAATCCCAGCACTCAGGAGGTAGAGGCAGGCAGACCTCTGTGAGTTCGAGGCCAGTCTGGTCTACAAGAGCTAGTTCCAGGACAGG
>LOEQ01009035.1:30082-41802 GCA_001685075.1 Bramus lutescens | reverse complement strand
CTCCAGAAGGATATAATATTACCTAAGTAAACAGGAAATGCATTGTAAGCAACTTCCAAAATTCTAGAATTGACAGAGACATGTTGCTGCTGGACAGTCACCCGAAGTTCTTCCATACCATTTGGGCATCCATCTTCAGCCCACATTCCCATAGTATCCAGCAGACTTTTCCATGAAGCAGGAAATTTCAAAGACAGTTCAGTCACTTTCTTCTGTGTTCTGACAAATGTCTCTCACACTCTTTCATGAAGCAGGAACCCCGAAGGACCATCTCATCTTTAGGCAAGTTTGGCAGTCATCTCTCTATGTGTACTGCATGTCCAATGAAGCAGTCCAGGCAAGAGCAGTTTCTTGCCCAAATGGCTAGCAAACTCCATAAGGAGCCTCTTCAATGCCAATCTACCTATTGAAGTAGCTGGTTCTGCCAGGAGCAGATGGTATCTCATTGTCATGAAAACTCCTAAGTTATTAAAACATTTAAATGCCATTTTCTGAATGTCTCTGAAAGACTTGAAGAATACCTTACCTATCTAACTGAAATGTATCTGTATACAAATAGATAATCTAACTAACATGACTACAAGCTTGACTATTAAAGATGACTCTCTATAAACCTATATTTCTCAATTATACATTACATTTTTAAATGAGCCACACAATCAAAATACCTTAATCAAGATCATAAATACATATATAATATATGTATTATATATAACAAAATTATATCAATAATTAATTAATTAAATTAAATAATTAATTAAATTAAATTTGTATCGATAAACCAAGATCCATACTAATGCAAATTATTCTTCTCTATATCAATTACATAGTGCAAAATATAATTTATATTATGAATTTATAAAACTAGATATGGTTCTTTTATATATCTTACTAGCTTTATTTAAGACAAGTCTTGGAAGGCTTTTCCCAAGAGAAAATTTTCTCCTTTTACTTGAAAAGGTCTACATCTATAAGCAGAAAATTCAAGTTTAAGGTTAACCTTTTGTACTATGCGAAGACTTTTTTTTTAACAGATTTCTTCTTTGCATTTTTTGGTCATTGCTCTTCTCTTACAACCTTGTTTTCACATATTTTATTCAGTCTCTACCATATATTTGGATGCACGTGTACTTGTTATTGTAGAAATGAAAACTGAAGCAAAATGCGAATACCAAAGCACTTAGAGTTCAGTAATGAGACAGAGAAGTAAATGACTTGTTCCTCAAAGACAGCAGTTCTCAAACTGTGGGCTGGGACCCTTTGGGGATTGGAAAGACCCTTTCATAGGGTTCGCCTAGGACTATCAGAAAACACAAATAATCAGTAGAAAAATTATTTAGGAAGCAGTGGTGAAAATCATTTTAGGGATGGGTGTCAGGGAGGGATCATTAGAATTAGAGCAGGTGACAACTAGTGTTCAGATGTCAACCATCAGAGGAGTGGCTATCTGATGGAGATTAATCCTGCCCAGGCAGGCCCTGTAGGGCCATAGACTCTGGAAACCGTTGTTTACTTTTGATAAAGCAGCTTGGTGTCTCCCCAATACCTGTATTGTAATAATCTCATGTGATTGTTTTCCTTGTGTTCACAGATGCTTTGATAGATGTCATGAATAATGAAGCAATGTGACCTAAGAACACACCTCCCCACATTGCTTCTCTTTTTAGACAACTTTCAATTAGATATTCATTAGCACTTCTAAAGCTACCATTTAACTAAATCGATATAGAACTGCCAGAGTTCTGAATTCAAGATGAGGTGGTACATTTTGAGGCATTTCTTTACTGTTCTACTACACAACTGGAAACATAAGGAAAATAATCGGAAGACATGCTAGTGTGTTTTCAAAGTCTCATTTCTTTCACTTTCAGAAAATGCTGCACAGATAGCAAGGGAAGCTTTTCAGAGATATAAAAATCCAAGAGTTAAATCAATATCTTCTCTGACATGCATAGCTTTTGCCACCAGTACTAAACTGTGCAGACATGTCTTTTGTCCAGGATAAATACCACAGTGCTCTAAGATATATAAATGGAGAGAAATTCAATGGGGAAAACTTTAATCATATTGCCTATTGCACCCGCTATCTTTAGGCATCTCTCGGGACAGGAGGGATATGCCAAGAAAATAACTCAAAGTGATAGTCACCATACAACACCAGCAAGCCTGAAGTAATAGCACACTTGCAAACATTTCCATGTTATAGAGAGCTGGAAAGGTTCCATTAGTATATAAGAGTTGAAAGGATGAGAGCTATCTATATACATTAGGAAAGTCTTTTGACAAAGATGATTACTAAGCTACTGAAATATGCTGCAATTCCTGTTTATTTCCACAAAGATGTATATATTCACACACAATGTTTTACATCAAATCTAACTGTTAGACCTTTTAAGTTAATCTTAGAGACAACAATTAAAAATGTGAAATCTGGTCCTTGTTATAGAAGACTTATCATGTAATGTTTAATTTAAGAATATTTAGAAGGTGGGCAGTGGTGGCACATGCCTTTAATTCCAGCACTCAGGAGGCAGAGGCAGGAGGATCCCTGTGATTTCAAGACCAGCCTGACCTACAGAGCTAGTTCTAGGATAGGTAGGGCTGTTACATAGAGAAACCCAGTCTCAAAAAAAGAGTATTTAGAAATATTTTAAAATAGAAATCTACAGCCTAATAGAGAAGACAACCTATCTTGGGAACATACAGATTAATATTTATGATTGTCTGTATTTACTGACTGCATAACTCATGGCTAGTCACAGTCCTTTAGAGTCTTTTAGAATTCTTGTGGTATATATGATGACTGAGTTAATCACATAAAGCATTTGATTCAAATATCTATGGTAGAATTTACAATTAAGCTGGTATTGCATATAGAAGTTACCAGATATAGTCATGTATGGAATTTGGACATAATCTTTTAATTCTTGTATATGAATTACTTCATGGGAGTAAATTAGGTATATAAATTCTTTTTATCATAAAATATCATTTATGAAGATAATATTTTGAGATATTACTACAACATAATTGTCTGAAAGAAGAAGTAGGTCTTATATGGCTTTTGGGTCCATTTGGCTAGTTATATGGATTAAATATATGAAGGATTTCTTTACTGTGTTTACACAAACAGAAAAACAACACAGGGCCTTTCATAATCTTTCAGATGCATGGCATTTAAATTATGGACCATTTGGAAACAATCACAAGAAATACCAAGTCCAGTCAATAGACTGAATTCTGTGTTAATGGGCTGAATCACCAGTTCGGCAGAAAGGAATGTGATGAGGTTGTGACAGAGCTAGAGTCCAGAACACCTGACCCTTCTGTTGAATCGATGGGAAGAAAGTTAACACTTATGCATTGCTTGCAGTTGTCTGTTCACATTTTCACTTATGATATCTGTTTCTTTTATTTCTGGATTCTTAGAATTTTGTTAATTCTTGTTAAACCTTGCTATTATTTGTTGTCTTTGCTAGAGTTTCTCCACATGGATGGGGTGGAAAACATACTGAAATGAATGCAAATGAACCAGGGCTACTTTATACAGAAGCTCACAGAGGTACCAGTGTTTTGTAGCTATGAAGTATGTAATTTTGAAAATGTTGGAAATGGCTCTAAATGTCATCTTCCTAATGTAAGACAAACTTCTATCTTAACCTCCTGTTACTGGAATAGGAGAATTAGGAGTTTTTTGAATCTTCTAAGGAACTGTGTTTGAAGTTTAACGAAACTTTGATATGGTTCTGGAGACTGACAGATGACACTTCAATTGTAATAAGTAGATGATTAGTCAGTAAGATATTGGAAATGAAGTAGCATTTAGGGGGTTGTTCTTCCTAAAAACTGTGCTGTAAAATAACCAAACACTGTGGTACTACTACAGTTAATGACAGATAAAGTAACCTCTAGAACTGAGAGGAATACAAAAAAGGTACTTGAGAAAGATTTTTAATGAGTGAACAGATTAATTGATGAATAATAAAAGCTCAATCCACTGGGAAGATTATAAATTTTACCTGTTACTCCATAGGAACTATGATATTTTAAATAAAGAATGTAAGAATTATTTAGTAAGTATTGATATAGTAAGTAAGATACTATATTATTTTCCTGGATAAATGCAGTGTTTGTGATATTAGAAACAATCAGCTCCAATTAATCTTAATTAATATTTTGTATTTACTAAATGAACAAAAATCACAGGCTATTAAAGAACTAGGAGATTATTTTGTTCATCTTTGCCACTTCACAATAGAAGGAGATAGATTTTAGAAACGTTAGTTTCTGTCAAAATGCTGAAAAAATTAAATAAAGAGACTGTTGGTCAATAATTGAATTGAAAGCTGTAATCCGAGGATCCAACTAGATACTTGCTCTTTCTATATTATATACTTCCTAGGAGAGCTAAATTCATGTAACATTTTCTATTAGGCTTAGATTAAAATCTTACACATTCATATATCCATAGAGATATAATATGAGAATTAAATCAAAAGCTAATTAAACTTACATCCTGAAAACAGCTATTTTCTATGTTCAAAAGAAAATCCCCAATAACCACAATTCCACAACATTAGAATGAAAAAGTTCTGGGCTTAAAAATATACTCCATATTCAAAATGTCAAACTAAAATCTTATTTGGTATAAATTAAACCCTTCCCCAATATTTCTCTTAGGTCAGTATGAGAAAATACGATAGAGATGATTTTTATAGAATTATTTTCATGGATTTTCAAGTGGCAAAAGTGTACATTTTTCAAGGAACATTAAATTATTTTGACTCTTCATTCTTTTTGTACATAGTATCATGTATAATATACACTAGTTGAAAGGAGAAACTTCACTCTGGAATTACATTGCTATCACAAAATTTTAATCGTTTTTTGACTAAATGGCATAGATCTGAAGCATTCCTTTCTGAGATGGACAGGTACCATGTGTTTGGTGTCCTGTTCTCCATCCCACTGATGAACTTGCATACCAGATGGGGTCAGTTCTGATTTCTTATTCAACTGTCTTGTAAGAAATGCTATCTGGTTTGCAATGATTGAAAATTGATCTTCTTTCTATACATTAGTGACTCACCATAGAAGATTAGTTTTCAACCTGGCGGACACTGCACAGTCTTGGGTGGTCACAACAGATTACATTGGAACTGGACTCCAACTGAGCAGCTATCTCCAGGTCCTATGTTTCGCTTTCCTGCTGGATGTTCTAGTCAAGCCCCTACCACCATCCCTCCATCCCCCACCCCCTTCCACCCCTCCAATAAATTACTTGTATAACAATCCATTTGGCCTCCCAATGGAAACTAGATTACTTTGAGGAGGAAACAAAGATAAAACAGAAAGAAACATGTTATTTTTGTACCTGTGTTTTTTAACAGGATATCACATCAGTCTTGGTCCCATTCCAGTCATGAACAGCCCCCCAATTTCTTCTTCCTTTTTTCTTATTATGCATCATAAAGAAATTGATACTTATTCCTTACATTGAATTATACTTTTACCTCTTTAATTCATGTTATTTATTTTAGTGATAGCTATGATTTTCAACACCAGTTTCTTTATAGAAGTAAATTATAGCCAAAGAATGGTTACATGTCCTACTTATCTACATAGCTAGATAAAAGGACACAGAACATGGATAGCCAATGAAAGGGTGGGTTAATGACAGCCTCCTGGAACAAGAAGCTTGAACAATAAAGGCTACAAAAAACCATTTAGACAGTCATTCCCTTCTCTTTTCAATCATACATCCAACATCTCTTCTATGCTATACTAGGGTTGGAAACAGAATGTATTTCTGGCTTACCAGGAGCAAGCTTTACAGTTAAAAAATTTGATTTCCACTAGACAGCAAAAGATAGTATTTACCTAGCAATTATAACAATAATAGGTTTTGTAATATTAAAAGCAGGTGATAGACAATGACTCATACAGAGTCATCTTTATCAACCTTTAATGAAGAGCAGCATGGGGCTCAACTTACTTTCTGTTACTGTGATAAACACCATGACCAAAAACAACTTGGAGAAGAAAGGATTTATTTACTTTACATTTTAAAGTCCATCATCAAGGGGAGCCAAGACAGGAACGCAGTGGGAAGAACTGAAACCAGGGCTACTTCAGCAGGTTACTCGTGTCTTACTCTTTCTGACCGTTCACCTACTTTTGTTATACAGCCCAAACCTACCTCCCCAGAGATGGCATTGCTTACAGTGGACCGGGTCCGCTGACATCAATTACTAATTAAAAAACACCTCGTAGACCTGCCCACAAGCCAAAATAATGAAGACAATTTTTTTCTGTTGTTACTCCCTTTCCATATGTATGGAGTTGATCCTTGATTAGGTTAGTCTGTCACTAGTCCACTCCTTGTCAAATTGACACGTACACATATCATTGCTAAATCATGCTGTTTCTTTGCTTTGTCCCCCAAATCTCAGGCTATTACTGTCACAGTATGAAACACAGCTCAACTTTTAAAATCCATCATCTTTTAAGAATTCAAAGTCTCTTAGCTGTGGGCACTTCAAAAATTCAAAAGAAGTTATAAATAAACTTTGTTACAAAAGGAAAAATCAGAGTATAAAAATAACCTTTAAACAAAACTGAAGTTCAGCTTTGTAGCTCTAAAATCTTGTAGTTCAATGCCTGACATCTGTAAATTAAAGGGCTTGGATAGCCCTAAAATCCAAAACAAATGAGGCTTGTCTACTGGCTCAGGGCAGCTCCACACCATACCGTGGTTTTAACCCTGCAGTCTGGGCGACTACAGTAAGAGCAGCCTTCACTTTAACAGAGGCTGCACCTTCACCATTGCCTCTCCTAGTTTCTCTTCAGTGGGACTCAAACTGAGTCACACAGTGAGTGCCAAGGCTCTGCTGCTGTCCATGACACTGCCGCCATGCCCACGAGGGAGAGTCTCACCTTCTAGCCACTTTTACTTAGACTTTAGATGCATCCCTGGCTATCTCTGGAAAATAGCTTCGTGTGTTGACTCAAAGAAGAACTTTGAAGAAGATTTTACCTCAGTGATTCTGTTTTATTTTTTATTTTTTGTTAACCATAGATCATTCTTTAGTTTCAGCTGAACAGAAATCAGAGATTTTTTATTTTTCTGAGTGATTCTCAAACTTCCCCCTGAAATTTCATAACCTGGTCTTCCATTATTGTTGCTACTCTCAGCATTATCACCTAAGGTCCCACCAGAGGATGGTAAAGCCAGAGCACTTCCAGCCCAAAGTCCCAAATGCTTCTACAGTCTTCAACTCCCTACACATAAAATATCAGTCACATCCATCACATCAAGATTCAGCCATCTGGCATCTATCTCCTTCTTTAGTAATTAAGAAAATACCTCATAGACACACCCACAGGACAATCTGATAGAGGCAATTTCTCAGTCAAGATTCCTTCTCTCCAGGTATCTGACTTTGCCAACCACAATTACCCATTACAAGAAGAAAATTCTGAACTGGGATAAAGTTTTAGACCCAGGAAGACAGAAAACATTATGGAAGTTTAAGAAGAATTTCAATCAAAGATTAATCCATGTTAAGGTCCAAAAACATGAGATGCCAGGAATATGTGATGAGTTACATATGTGGGTTCAGTAAAGTTAGACTGTAGAAAGGAGAATGGGAAATCAGAGGAGAAAAGAGAGGACACCCCACAGTGGGCCTTAGGTCATTTGTAATTGAGATGAAATTCCGACCCCGCCTCTGATCTGAGACACCCCAGATTAGGCTAGCAATAAACGTCGTCATTTTCTTTGTTATGTAGTTTCTATAAAACAATAATATAGTATACCAGAAGGTATACTGAATTCGTATTGAATCAGTGATTAAGCTAGAGACATAAAATTAGGTGCATTTTTTGATAGTCTGGAGAGCTAGAGCCACCTCTGTTGTACGTTAATGTAACCAAGTTTGACAAATAGACTTCCACAGTAACCTGCAGCCTCATAACTCACACAGGTGAAACTCTCTGACATTTACAGATGTTTTCATTTATTTTTCTTGAACTAGCCTACACTTTTGTTCTTAGTTGCTAATAGAAATGCTTGTTAATTCTAATGGCCTTTCCTATTAGGCTGGCCTGATAGGTATATTCATCACAGTCATGTAGGAAAGAAGACTGACCACTTTTAAGAGACCTTTGAAAATTAACAAGGAATAGGTTGAGTTTGAAATACCATTTCTGCCAAGATTCCATGTCATACCTTTGAAGAATATTTATTTCATTTATGTGTGTGTATGCATGTTATATATACACACACCTATGTGTGTAGATGACTATTTTGTCCAGAGAGGCAGCTGGATCTCTTGAAGTCAGAGTTATAGGAATCTATGGGCAACTAGATATAGATGCTGGGATCTGAGCTCAGGACTTAATGACTGACCAGAAAAATTACCTTAACCAATGAGCATTTTCTCCAGCCAAACATATTTTTCTTAGGTCTGTCTCCATCTGTCTTAGTTAAGGTTTCTATTGTGATAAAACACCATGACTAAAAGCAACATAGGAGGCAAACTGCTTATTTCACTTTATGCTTCCCATCACTGAGGAAAGTCAAGGTAAGAACTGATGTGGAAGCCATGGAGAAGTGAGCTTACTATTTTGATCTTTATTGGTTGCTCAGTCTGCTATCTTATAGAATTCAGTACCATCTGCCCAGGAGTGATACTACCCACAGCAGGCTAATCCCACAGATAGTCTTTAGTTTGTAGAGAAAAGATGCATAATTTGTTGTGTTACAATGGAAATAATGATTTCATATCTGCACTGTCAAAACTGAATCTTTAAGTATTACATGAAAAAGGCCCAGTTGCATGGAGGTTTGTGTTCAATTGTGCTAGTTGCAATACTGGGAAGACTTCCCATTTTCTGTTGGAAAAATACATTTTTTGTCTCCCCTATGCTGATAAAACCTTTGCTGTTCTGCAGGAAACCAAAGATATTATTTAAAGAAATGCATTCAAAGGTGTCACATTTTCACATGTTGATAAGAAGTTGTTTTTTTTTCCCCACAATGTGTGGCATTTAGAGCCTTTGATGCTGCAAATCTATTTCCTTTGAAGTAATCATAAAAATGCAGGTTCTGTGTGGATCCATGCCCAAATTTTGATGTGCTCTGTGATTACACTTTCTTTTCTACATAAAGAGAAGAATGAGCAGATAAGATTAACTCAACATGGAATTCAAAGATATTCCTTTTCAATAGCTCACAGTGGAATAAAGGAGCGTGTTTTTAAATTGTACTTACTTGTTTGGTTCTCTCTGTGTGTACACTTGTGTACAATAGAGCTTGACCATTTGTACCCATGTGGAGGCTGCATTCAAAGAACTCTCTCCATTGAGCCAGATCCTCAACAAAAGAAGACTTCCTTAATTGGTGATCAAACCTACTCATATCCCTCATAGACTCTAATTGACATCAATCTCCAATTCAGTATCTCTGTGCATATTGAAGCCTAGCTGTTTTAAGAGTGGGCTGCTTGTTCTTCCCAGCCACCCAGCTAGCTTAGCCCCTGAAATAATCACACAGAAATTGTATTAATTAAATTTCTGCTTGGCCTATAAGCTCTAGCCTCTTATTGGCTAACTCCCACATCTTGATTTAACCCATTTCTAGTAATCTGTATGTCACCACGAGGTCATGGCTTATCGGGAAAGATTCAGCATGTCTGACCGGGCAGCTTCATGGTGGCTCTCCCTCTCTGCTTTTTTCCTCCCAGAATTCAGTTCTGTTTTCCTGCCTACATAAGTTCTGCCCTATCACGAGGCCCAAAGCAGTTTTTTTATTAACCAATGAAAGCAACACAAATACAGAAGGACCTCCTACACCAGTAGCCTTTAGATATTTATTCATTGTTTGGGGTTACCATTTCCCAAAATCATTGCTTGTTTATCAGAAGCACAGCTTTCTGTCTTACTTTCTATATACTGCTTGGCAATTTCATTAAGAATCAGTCTTATGAGAAAAATGTGAATATTCCCATTTGAGAGAATAAGAAACTTGTGAGTGAACTTTCAAGATTGAAATGTAGGAAATATCAACACAAAAATTCATGGGGATGAATATTGTCTTTTTCTGACCTTTTCCAACCAATTTTCTATGTAGAATTAGGGACAGAAAATTATGAGATAAATATAACATTGCTGATAAATCACACATGTAATGGAAGATTAAGAAACGAAAGATGGGGTAAAAGGATGCGATGCCTGAAGGAAACAGTCAGACGCTTCTGTGCTCTAAGTCTGATTCTGAATTAACAACAGTTGCTTAGTAATCTAGGCTCAGTCACTTCTTCCTTTTTAGTTTTAGAAACATCTCACCACCTAGAAACACATAAAGAAACGGCTCCATAGCAGACAACTTGGGAGGACAATATGAAGTAGTGAAAGGGACAGGAAATGAGAAATCACTCCAAGAGGTGATGCAGCTACTGTAGGAAGGACACATCTCCCAAGATGATGGGAAGTAGAGATACCATTTTATCCTGTACATTCCAGTAAGAATTTTCATGTAAAATTTCAGTTAATATTGATGTAATTGGAGTTTGGAACATTCAGCTTGCAGGGGTCAGATGATCTATTTCATGGTAAAGAATGGATGAGTAATAAGCATATAATGCTGGAAATATAGATGCAAAGCTTGTTATAGGAGGTCATTTTCAAGGAATTTATTTGATGGAAATTCTCTAAGATGGATTGAGGTAAATAGAATGTGTAGAATGAGTGAAAAAATAAGTAAACTAAAATACAATGTGGATGCTTTCTTCTCTGATTCACCAGAGAAGAGTCAACACACTCTTGCTCCAACCACAGAGCCCAGGAGTCTTTACTGTAAGCTTGGTCAGCCGTGTGTTGGCTAAGATTTGAGCAAGTGTTTCCTCTTTGAATGAGATGAATTTCCAGAGAAAGGGAATGCTGACAGCTATCAGGCCACGAGATAGCACAGAAAAGATGCATAGAAGAGATGTACCCATAGAAAGGATCTGGACAGAACACTCCAAGCATGCCCAAAAGAACTGTGAGCAGACAGATAACCAGCACCATCAGAGTTGGAAATAACCAGGGAATGTTTAAAGTACAGGGGGTTTGTTAAGGTTCTATTTGGCTAGAGTGCACAGTATTAGGAATGTATTAGAAATTAATTCTTACTAGAAAAATTTGGAAAGCCATTCAGAAGTAATAGCAAATAAGATGGTGACTCCTTTAAAATGGAGGTTGTAAAAGAATACTTCAGGATCCTACTACATTACTGGGGAAGTTATGCTGAATTTAGCAGAAATAAGTGTCCAGGTGAAAAACCAGTTAGATAAAGGAAAATGATCTAATAATTACAGTTTTAGAATCCAAGCAGGCATTTTTTAACATCATTACTGGAAGAGATACTATGTTTTTGTGCTTTGTCATTTTATCACATAAGAAGCATCAAGATGAAAGTGTAAAAGCTGGGGAATCATGTAGATTTAATGCTTATCAATACTGGATACAGTCATAGAAAATATACAGCGAACAAAGACAAAAATAGTAAGAATCAGTCTTTTTTCAGTATCTTTATTATTATTATTATTAAAAATTTCCACCTCCGCCCCTCCTCCCATTTTACTCCCCTTCCTCCCAATTCCCTCCCCTCACCCCCTCCCTTTCCAGTCCAAAGAGCAGTCAGGGTTCCCTGTCCTGTGGGAAGTCCAAGGTCCTCC
>LOEQ01009035.1:3788-13916 GCA_001685075.1 Bramus lutescens | reverse complement strand
ATCAAACCAGACTCTCTGAATGTGGCTGCCAATGGGGGCTGACTGAGAAGCCATTGACAATGGCACTGGGACCTGTTTCTACTGCATGTACTGTTTTTTTTTGGGACCCTAGTCTATTTGGATGCACACTTTCCTAGGCCTGGATGGATGGTGGAGGGCCTTGGACTTCCCACAGGGCAAGGTACCCTGTCCTCTCTTAAGGAGGGAGGGGGAGGGAGGAAGGAGAGTGGGGGAGAAGGAGGGGAATGGGATGAGGGGAGGAAGTGTAAATTTGAATGGAATTATAAAATTGTAAAGAAAAGAAAAAAAAGAAAACCAACAATCACTGTGAAGACTTAAAAATTTTATTAAATTGGCAAGTTGTGCTGATTTAGTTTTTTTTTTTCTTGCAAACTCTATCTTCTTTAGAATGCATTTAATGGTGTAGAGAGGCATGTGTTCATTTGAGCAGTTCGCTGGCTCTGACAAGCTTTCATCCTTTCCACAAACACTTACTGGCCATTCCCAGAGCAAGCACAGTGGAGCAGCCTGCTGCTCAGGTCAGATGGGTAGTCAAGGCCTTAGAACAATCCTCGAATTCTAAATCCCATTGAAACCTCACAAAACTCTTTATCTCAGTTCACTTTATGTCAGCTCCTCCTTGGAATTCTCACAGCACTTGTTTTTAGCATGACATATCTATTCTCAGGTCACGGAACACTGTCAACATTCATCCCAGTTGCAAGTATATAACCATTCAACCCCACTCCAGCATTTGTAAATAACCATTCACATTTTCATAATTCTGCCACGTGAATCCTCTCTAGAATGTTTGGTCCTATCAGATTGATTAAGCTAACACATACACTGTCTACGAAGTTATAAAGTATTCTTAAATGCTATTGTCAATACAAAGAATAAAAAAGTAAGGTTCTGTTTCTAAATTACTTAAAAATTCTCTGTAGTAGACTATGTTTATAGTTTAAGAATGGCAAAAGAAATCTAAAAGAATGAGTAAACATTATGCATACTGCTAGAATGGGTCAAATTGATTATATAGCACGATATTGATGTGTATATATTTCATAGCTTAATTTTTTAGCAACAACAAAAGATACCATTTTAAAGATACTTTGATGAGTAGGAACATATTAAGTAATAATTTATTTCTCTCTTTGCTAAGATTTGATGTCAGACTCAATCTTTGTCACATTATTTGCAGGCCTTGCTGTGTTTTTCCTCCCTCTTGTCTTGCTGAGAGCAGATTTAATTGATCTGGAATTGCTCTTAGATTATAAAAGAATAGCTATAAAACAGATTTTTTGGAGAACAATATTTTTAACATAATTAAATCAATGGGATAATATTGACGCTTGTTGAGTCAAACATCCAAACTAATCTGAGGTTACAAATTATATAATTACCAAGAAAAATTCAAAGATTTGAATAATATTGTCATTGGGTATATTAACCATACTTAAGAGTGAGCTCTCAAGGTCCAGTTGAAGAGCAGAATGAGGGAGAAGATGGGCAAGGAAGTCTGGACCGCGAGGGGTTGGTCCACCCACTGAGACAGTGTGTCTGAACTAATGGGAACTCAACAAATCCAGCTTGACTGGGACTGAATGAGCATGGGATCAAACTGGACACTCTGAATGTGGCTGACAATTGGGGCAGACTGAGAAGCCAAGGACAGTGGCACTGGGATTTGTCTCTACTGCATGTACTGGCTTTTTGGGATCCTATTCTATTTGGATGCTCACCTTCCTAAGCCTGGATGTAGCGGGGAGGGCCTTGGACTTCCCACAGGGTAGGGTACCCTGCCCTCTTAGGACTGGAGCAGGAGGGGAGAGAGTGAGTGGGGGAGCGGGAGATAAGTGGGAGGAGGAGAGGAACTGGAAATTTTGATTGGTATTATTTTAAAAATTAAAAAAGAATAGGTGCCACGTTCAGCAGTAGTAAGCAAGCACAAACCAAACTGAGTGGTATTTTTGTTTCTTATTGCTTTGTTTGGGTATTTTTTTTGTCTTACTGACCTTTTGCTTATGTGTTACTGTTTCTAGTTTTGTGTTTTTATGGGTTTTGGTTTGTGTGTGTGTTTCTTTTTATTTATTTTTATTTGTTTGTTTTATTTTTGTCTATTTGTTTGTTTTCTAAAAAGACTGAGAAATAAAAGGTTTAGAGTTCAGGGAGTATCTGGGAGAAGTCAAGGCAGGGGAAACCATAGTCAGATTATATTGTATGGAAAAAACTCTTTTTAATAAAAAGACTAACTTTAAAACACTACAAATGGTTTGTGCAATGACTGACTATTCTGCATTGGTTAATACTTTGTTTACTCTATTGACAAACTTTAATAAAAAATGGATGCAAGCATGCAAAAATAAACCTTAATCCTAACTCGAATATATTTCTTTATTAAATTTTCTCTACAGATAAATACACATTCTTACGATAAATTTCCTGCAGCTGCATTAGGTTTTACATATGGGATAAAGTGAACACATGTTGTTCTTTAATTACAGGGAGCTTCCTTAGTGTTTTGTTGACATTTCTTTTTGAGAAACAGAACTGTCTAAAGAAAAATTTATTGCTTCTCTTAAATAAATAATGA
Source organism: Bramus lutescens (assembly GCA_001685075.1). Classification (NCBI taxonomy): domain Eukaryota; kingdom Metazoa; phylum Chordata; class Mammalia; order Rodentia; family Cricetidae; genus Bramus; species Bramus lutescens. The sequence goes on along the minus strand of LOEQ01009035.1, from coordinate 11,323 downwards.
CATAAAAATTAAGGAAAATGGGCTTTACTAAAGAGAAATGACCATGAACTATAAATATTAGACAGGCTATTAAGTCAGACCTCTCACCATGATGTAGTACTGATCTGCTTAAACTGTAAGAAAAATAAAGTGTACACTTATGAAGCTTCATCACTTTTATTATTGTTTATAGCCAACAAGGGGAAGTAGACATGACGATTGGTTTGTATATTCCTTCATAATTTTTAATCTATCTCTTAAAACTCCAAATATAACCAAACTACGAAGTTCAGAGTGTTTATGAATCCCCAAACCAAAAGAGGACTGAAAAATTTCCTTACAAGCGTCTTGATTCAGAGCTAGGATGTGACATGTCGAGCACTCTCTGCTTCCTTATTCACGTGGCTTTATTCATAGCCCAATACAGGCTTGTTGAAAATTATTGATGGCACATATCTGTTGGCTTAAATGTTATGAAACAATAACTCAAAAGACATTTTAGTCAATCTCTGTTTTTTATGTATATGATGTATACACAGATTCATTCATCCATATATACACATACATGCAAACACATATATACACACATACACACTTACATACATAAACATACATATACATGTGTGCATGTATACATATGTGGATACATGCATACATACATATATACATAGACACAAACATACAAATACACATGCATATGTCCAAATATGTAAACACACACACACAAGCATACAGGGATATATTCATACACGAATACAGACATACATGCAAACATACATGCGTTCATACATATGTGCAAACATGTTCATGTACACATACATACATGAACATATGTATAAATAGATTTATACACACGTGCACCTATACACATACATGTGTGCATGCACGCATATAAGCATGCATAACACAAACATGCATACACATACATGCATAAAACACATATTCATTTACATATTTATATATACATAAACACATATCTAGATGAACACAAGGATATATGCCTACATGTGTAAATTTGTACTTATATATCAATTTTATTTTATTTCTAAATCTGATTTGGAAAATCAAAGCTCAAATTTTAAACACAACTTCAAATATATTGATAATAAGTGTAACTTTACTAAATGCTTTAATGAAGATGTAAATGTTTCAAATTATATTTCAAGATTTAAAAATCTAAAAAATGAGACATATGAAACATTTTAATATGAAAAAGTAGAATATGCATAAAAGAAGCACTTCATAATATTATATCAAAAAGAAAGAAGATTTTGAAGCTGTGGGATGTGTCATGTCATTCTTCAAGGCAGAAAAGAATAAGAAAAGAGGCCTTATTCATAAAAACAGTTTGCCATTCAAGAACTACTGAACATTAGTATGTAACAAATATCATGTCTCAGAATGTAGAAAACCAAAAGAGATCTATGGGGAAATTTTACAAACCCTAATTGTTGCAGGAAGTTTGATCTAATCTCTGACAGTATTTTGTAGGGAAGGTAGAAATATCAATAATATGTGAACATAATATATAAAAGCAAGTTGATATTACTCATGGAGAGAATTCTTTCATAACTTTCATGATGTACTAGCTGTCTATGAATAAGAAGTGATGCCATATATACTGTGTATTATTAAGATCATGACACAGAAAGACAATATTCAGAAATGCCACATGTTAGGTAACATCTGGTTTAGAGTAGCTATATATCACTCGGAAATATTAGCTAGTAAGGTTTAAAACTCAATTATTTGAAACTTCTTTGCTATCTTTCCATAACTTTTTAACTCTGTGCGCATGGCTTTCAACATCCTAAAATCCTATTAGGAACTTGAAAAAGTCAGTCCCATTAACTTGGCAGAGCCTTAGTAAAAGAACATTTGTTATTTCTCCCCTACTGCGTCTTCAGGCAAGATTCCATAAATGATGGACTATTCCATTTTCTAGTTCCCAGCTTTATTAGTTTCCAGCCAAAACTTAATCAAGATTTAAGGTCAATGAATAGAGAGTCCAGCCTGGTCCTTGAGGGAGTGATTGCATAAGATAAATGTAACTTGAGAAGATTCTTATCAAGGCCTTTAGGGCTGCAGAAAATAAATAATGAGAAACTGCTCATGACTTGTTTGCAGCATTTCAATGGTCTGGCTTGCTTGTAATTTGGAAAAGTAAACCCAGCTAGGGCCAGTCAATGCAATTACAAATACAAAGCAACATTTGACTGCTTTTCCATGCATGAAAACAATAAGAAAATTAAGACTTTTCCCCTCTTTCCAAGTATTGCCTGTAATTATGGATAGCGAGATTCTTAGTTTCCACAAAGCATAGAAGTCTTCTATGTGGTTACTTACTATATAATTGATTATCAGAAACACACATGAAAATAGTCTTAATGAGTACAATTCACAATGGGAAGAGACATTAGTTCCCAATACTGCTCGGTACTAATTTTCAACAAGTCATTCATCAATATGTGCTCTTATTTAAAAGATGAGAAAATGCTGACATTTACTGCTGTAGTGAAACTCTGCTTAGATTATTTTTTTCAAATCTTCTCTTGCAAGGTTCAAAATGGTCTCACCTTGGAACACTAAGCAAAAATGAATTTGGGAGCAGAATGCAAACCAGCGAATAAAAATGGAGACTAAATATTGGAGCAAAGCTAGAAAATATTAAGCAGATTACATTATATGCTGTTCAAATACTGGCCATGTTCTTAGTGATGTTGTGAGGAGTTTTATCACTATCAGTCATAACACTGAATAAATGGAGCTGAAGTCATAAAAGAATATCCTGTCCCCATAGTTCATTTACATTTACTCCACAGGTCAATGCTTTCTTCTACCCTGGGGAAATCTGTGGTAGGTTCTTTCTGTTTTTCTGGTTAAGCTTGATTAGTGCAAACGATTCTCTGGTATCCTCAGTTCAACAACACAGCCTCTGCTTAGGAATTGGCAGTTGAGGCCTTTGCAAAGGCCAACACTGATCCCTGTTTCAAGTCAAAACTCCTTCCCTAATTTGTTAACTCTACATGAGATCTGGAACCTAGAAAGGGGCTTGCACCTCCTTATCCCAGTTGGACCAGTGCCTTGGCTTGTCATCTTGTTTGTTGTATTTCTGCTGTCGTAAATGGGAGCAATGGGAAACAGGAGTGGAAGCGGCTGCAGGAAATTGCTAATGACTGGTGCCACTGTGGATATTAGAATGCTCTGGATCTGGCAGATGTTTCCACTCTGTCTCACAAAACTGCCCCATCACTTTGAATAGCCTACAAGGTTTCCATTGAGATTTCAATTAATCTCATTTTCTCTTTTCCCATGGATAGTCTTTATGAAGCCCTAGGTATCTTTTTGATGAGAACATGGGTATGTTCGAGACATCCAAAGATGAAATGATTTTTGTTTTCTTCAAGTCTGCCTGTTTGTTTATGTACAAGTGCCAAAGGAAATCCTTCTCTCATACTCTGGAAACTCATGCGCACTGGACAGGTCATGGAATAAGAGTGGTCAGTCTTCTTTAGCAACAGCAGATCTCAGTAACCAGACAGTCCACCTTCATATTTCTCTGCCGTATGTTAGATACCTGCTCACAATGTTCAATTTGCTAGAAATCGGACATGAAAGATGTTCTGGGCTTCTTTGCTAAAGCCCTACCTCCTAATATTGAAATGATTTCCTACAACTTACTCTAGAGGAGTAGTGACACATGTCACAAAAATGTCTTTTTTTTTTTGCCAAAGTGATACTTGGAAACTCTCTTAAATCCTCAAAGGAGATGATGAGTATTACTATCATAATTGATTGATAAATGCATTACAATAATCTCTTGGGAATCTTGGGAATATGGTATATATTGCCACAGTACTTCAATGTGTTATCATTGCATCATTACAATCGCCTTTTTTGCAAGCACAGCTTTTATGTTATTTGAACTACACTATGTAAGTGCTGACAATACTCAAATAAGGAGGCTTAGTAATAGCATTTATCTTACAAATTCATCAAATACAAGTAATCAAACTTTTGTCTAACCAATTACAAAACATAGAATTATAGGGAAACATAGATATAGAATCATACATGCACAAGTATATAGGTATATCTAATATATACACACTATATATGCATATATTTGTGCATGTAATATATACACTATATTATATATAACATTACATGTGTATTATATACATTATATATAATATTATGTGTGTATATTTTATATACACACAAATATAAACATCATGAGAAAATAAAACCTTGTCCTGAAAAGTATGAGACTTGGTTCTGGTAAACCTGGAAACAGCAAATCTCTAGGATGTTTTCTTTTTTCTTTCCTCTTTTTTTCTGCAATAATTATGTCTTTTGTGTTCCCACAATAATCTTCTCATGTTTCCTGGTTATGCATGCACAGACTAAAAGAATGAGAGTCTAAATGAGTTTTCTAAATGATTACAGAACAATATTCAGACCTTTGTTCAAGCTTAGTTTTGCTCCATAGACTACAGGAACTGCAGAAGTCATAAGCTAAGAGAGTTCCTGAATGACACTTTTCAATGGTCTCCCACAGGTTTATAAATGTATTTTCCAGGAGAGTTTGGTTAAAGGGAATACAAATCATTTCTTCAGTGGGAACAAAAACTAGCTAAATAAAATGGCTGACAGTAAAAATCCGAGGGCCTAGCCCAGAAACCCTGGGTTTTCTACTTCACCAAAGTGTCACCTCACACATGATATTTAATTTCCTTAAATTTCTTTCAAAGTTTTTAATTCTAAATAAAGGGCTAAATCACTTTGTTCATTCATTATTAATATCATTAACATTGCTTTTATGAACATTCCTTGGGAATTATTATCTAAAGTCTAATGTGGGATATTGTCATTTCAGTCTTCTCCATAATTTTCTAAACTATTTCCTGAAATTGGTTATTTTTCTGATTGTGCCACTATCACCTTTCTCACCAACATAAAGACATGTCCTCTAACACTGAGATGGGAGATCAGAGAAATCACGTGATAATGCATGCAACAGCGATGAGGATGCCGGTGTTCTGTTAGCAGCGCCAGATTTTGTCACCTTCAGTTTTGAAAAATGTCGTGGAAACTTTACCTGTGCGTGAGAGTCAAATACATTTTTTTTTGCATGAATAGAACTTCCAGATACACTGGCGACTCACACTTTATCCATTCTGAGAGTCAACTCAGTGTACTGAAAGAATGAGTTTGGATTAATCTAGAGCAGGCCACCAAAAGCAAGTGCTAAAATAAAGCCATAAATCGGTAACGCTCCATAAACCAGGAAGGTTTGGCCACTGACTCCGGTTGTCACTCTCTGAAGTGAAAACAGATGCAGCCCTGGAAACAGGCCCAACTCCGAATGCGAAGGCAGTGCCCAAACCGCAAAACCACTGAAGGTACCACACCACATCCTTCTAAATTGAGGCTGCATGAGAGACGGGAGTAAAACACTGCCTTAGGATTTAGCTCACTGTGTCCCACAAGCCAGGAGAACAAACTGGCTCCAGATGCCCAGATGCTATGTGCATTTCCCTTTCTGATGTCTTCATGTGGCCTGCTAGTCAATTGCTCATAGCAGTGTTCACCACAAGATAATATACTTTAGAGACAGCTTTTCAAAGATGGATATTTTAGTATAAATATTATACTTATCTCACTTCAGCTTTGAACATCATAAGACTGAAGAGACGTAACCTTCCGGAACCAGAAGGTGAAACTAATTTTTAAACCATTTCAAGGTGCTTTCTACCTAGGAACCTGCCACTGTAATGACCAGCCTTCAACTAAAGGATATACATAAGATACATTTAGATCAAATAGCATGTCATCTCCTTCTATTGCTATTCTCAACCGTATTTTTCTCATAGGTTTACATTTCTTCATTTCTAAGAGATCCGAGTTGAAGCAAATTAAGTGTAATGGTATAGTTAATGAATAAAATTAGGAATATTTTATAAATACTCTGAATGTCATTATTTAGAAGTTGTTCACTATTCTTGCTTTTACTTATATATCTATCATTCTAAAAACACAAATACTAACTGATATTAAGATATATTAACATGATATGAGGGTTCTTATATATCTATGAAGTTTACCTTCACTGAGATGTAAGGTGACAATATAAAATATAATTTAAAAAGCAGAGATTTTCTCTTGTTTCCAAACTTTGGAAAGTGTTACTTTCTAAAACACGTAATAACTAATTGGGACTTAGTCCTCACAATGTGTGTGCATAAATTTATCTGTATAAATGTGTATATATATATATATATACATGCGTGTGTGTGTGTTGTTGTTGTTGTTGTTGTTGTTATATGAAGAAAAGTACTTTCCAAAACTGCATCTACTCAAACTTGATTCTGGCTCTTCAAAAGAGTCTTTAAAACTGTCAGTTTGTAGTACCTCTTTAGGTTGTTATTTGGGGATTTAGTTTTCTTGTTGTTTGGCTTTGTTCCAGAGGGGTATCATTTCCAAAAATCATTATCCTAGAGAAAATTCAGCTATTGTTCTTACTAATTTTACCTCAAGAAAATTGCTGCCAGACTAAACTGTATTAGCTTTTTACTGATATAATAAAGGTGCAAGCTTATTGACTTAACTAGTACTTACATGTTTTCTTAAAGTTATAGAGGTTACAGTTCAAATTAATGGGCAAATACCAACATGTGTCAATCTGAAGGACTGAGAACTTTTTGAGATGATATAAAGACGAAGCAATATTGATGTGTTTATCTTTAACATAAGGAAAAAGCCATATTGACATGCTCATCTTCTACATAAGGATGAAGCCATGTTGACATGTTCATCTTCTACATAAGGATGAAGCCATGTTGACGTGTTCATCTTCTACATAAGGATAAAGCCATGTTGACATGTTCATCTTCTACATAAGGATGAAGCCATGTTGACATGTTCATCTTCTACATAAGGAAGAAGCCATATTGACATGCTCATCTTCTACATAAGGATGAAGCCACATTGGCATTTCCATTTCTCCATTGATTATTCTCTCATGGCCCTACTTCTGTCTTAAAAGTGAGCATCTTCCATTCTTTCTCATAGTCTCACAACAATGATTTTTTTCTCCATCTAATAATAATTTCTGTTGCTACATTGAGTTCAGCTGGATAATTTCACCATATTAAATCAAATTACTGGTAAGAATAATTCCTAAATAATCATCATTTCTTTTGATAGTCAACACAACATATTTAGAGATTCCAGATATCTTATGTCTTGAGAGGTGAATGGAATGTTAATCTCCTACCAATATTTGATCAACAAAATATTCTTTTTATAACTTTTTATTAATTCTTTATAGATTTCACATCATGCATCCTGATCCTATTCATCTCCACGTCCCTTTATACCCATCCCCTGCCCTTGCAATCTCCTCCAAAAATAAATTTAAAAGAAAAACAAAAAACTAAAGCAAACAAACAAAAATCTCAATGTGAACGTTATAATGTAACTCTGTGTGTTACTCAGTATACTGAAAGACCCCAGAAAGACCCTGCTAGTTTGCCCATCATAACTATGTACTG
>LOEQ01009034.1:0-16025 GCA_001685075.1 Bramus lutescens | reverse complement strand
GCCTGTCCTGGAACTAGGTCTTGTAGACCAGGTTGGCCTCGAACTCACAGAGATCCATTTGTCCCTGCCTCCCGAGTTCTGGGATTAAAGGCATGTGCCACCCCCGCCCCACTCCTAGTGGTCTCCCTTCTCCAACAGGGTTGTTTGTTGGTTTGTTTTTCATCTTGGGGTGAAATCCTGTGTTCAACCTTAGCTACACACCTAAACAAGGCATTTAAAGGGGAGAAATGTAACTCACTCATATTCCAAATGATCAAAACTTGCATGGCCCAGGGAGTTCCCAGAACATGCTGGAGAGCCTTTCAACCAAAACAATGGTAGACAATGCTCATATTTTAGTGAGCAACCTTGCTGCCAGACCCAGAAGGAAAGGACCAGTTAGCTTCTCTATGGGCATCTACTGTCAGCATGACATGGAGACAGCTCTCCAGCAGTCATGCCTAGCACTGCAGCTGTTACTCCAGCTTAAAACATGTTGTTTGTCAGTATTTTATAATATTTACTTTGTTGTACTAATTTCTCTACAATTCTTACCCTGAACTACTTTCTTCTTTCAGAACGAAGAAATCACTACAACTTTCTTTGAACAGACAGTGATTTGGGTTCCTGCAGAAAAGCCTATTGAAAACCGAGATTTTCTGAAAAATTCTAAAATTCTGGAGATTTGTGATAATGTGACCATGTACTGGATCAATCCCACTCTAATAGCAGGTATGCTATCCTATCCCCAACCTCCTGCTCCTTCCGATGATGCTAACATGCTAGGCACAGTGTTATACCTCTGCATTGCCAGATATCCAGGAGTCTGAGGCAGGAAATTTTGAGTTCAAGGCCAACCAGAGCAACATATTATCTATATACTTTATGGATGTGCAGATGTGTGTATACATATATATATGTATATATGTATATGTGTGTGCTACTATAGCAATATACAACAGAGCAATATACTATCTCAAAGAAAAGGTAGTAACAGGTTAATGTTCCCAGCATTGAGAGACCACATTTCTATGAAAACAAATGATTGGTTTATACCTTATTGGATGAAACTGAACATGCTGACTCTGGTGAAGAGGGAATTTTTCACAGCCAAGTTATAAATCAGATAAATTAATGCTGACAGGCTTTTAAAATATCTCAGGAAAGGCAACACCACCCTAATGTGACCAGTGATCGCAAAAAGCTAATCTATCTTTCTTTTTACATCGATATTCATTGCAGCAGGGATACCAGACTATTCCTCGAAACCACAGTGGACCCAACCCAAGAACTGGGGAGAGATGAGACCAAATAGTGCACAGCTGTCTCAAGAATTCTCATGTCAAATGGCACTTCCCCTAGAATATATGACAATCATGGCAGGACATCTTCTTTAGGAATGTTTGAGGAATCACTATAAATGGAATTGAAGGTTAGAGGTCCAGAGAAGAAAATCACAACCTTCAATTCAAGAAGACAAAGGTCCCTAGACACCTTATTCTGTCTAGCTGACACAGACTTTGGCCTCCCTCACTTTGCACAAAGACTACTATATCACTCAAGACAGGACAGTACCAACAGTGCAGGCCTCTACTGGGATTATTTACAAGTATTTTTTTAAGATGACAAAACACAATCTTGTATCCTAGACTGAATGCTACAAAATAAATAACATGAATGGAAATATTGATGAATAAAGTCTGTAGTTTAGTTAATGGCAATTAACCAATACTTACTGATTAGTTTTGACAATTTGACCATAGTTGTGCAAGAAAGCAAGAGAAACAGAGTGAAAAAAATGCATAGGAACCTATACTTTCACCAAGTCTTCCACAGACCTAAGTTAAAAATAAATAATACATATCACCCTACGGCTCAGGAGTTAGAGCACTGGTCTAGTAAAAATAAATAAGGCACTGTGGGTGATAGAGAGATTTCTCAGTGGTTAAGTGCACTTGCTGCTCTTGCAAAGGACCCAGCTTCAATTCCCAGTACCCACAGGTGATTCACAACCATTTTCAACTCCAGTTCTCAGCTATCTAATACCCTCCTCTGGCCTCTGTGGGCACTGTATGCATGTGGTGTCCAGACATATATGCTGGCGAAACACCCATGTATGTAAAAACATAAATAGAAAAAATGAGACACAAAAGAGAAGAAATGGGAGGGAAGCTGAGACCAAATCAAATCAGGCAATGAGGAAATATTTTTGAGCACTTGTAGCTAAAAACACTGAGGGAAACAGAAGTCCCTTGTCTTGCTGTCAACTGACTCTACTACTAAGAAAGGGGGTAAGTGTTTGATGGCAAACAAGCAATGAAGTTGGTGAGAAGGGAAATAGTCTCTGAACTATCCACTTAGAGAGCTAGAAAATGCAGCCCAGGCATGTCTAAACTATAGCAGTCGAAAGACAGACAAAAATTAGCTCTCCCTAACTTTTGTCCGCCTGGACACTTCTTTCAGAAGTGTTTGCAAAGTAATGGTATCACAATTTTGCATTTGCTATCTCAGTTTCTGAATTGCAAGACTTTGAGGAGGATGGTGAAGATCTTCATTTCCCCACCAATGAGAAAAAGGGGATTGAACAGAATGAGCAATGGGTGGTCCCGCAAGTCAAGGTGGAGAAGACCCGTCACACCAGACAAGCAAGTGAGGAAGACCTTCCAGTAAATGACTATGTGAGTTCTGGCCACTGCGCTCATTTTCAGGGCAGAAGCAAAGAACACTCATAAAGCTTACTACTTCTCAAGGCAGTCGGAAAAATTATGACTTTAACAAACATTTAAGAAACTTGACCTCTCCAAGGAGTACATTAACAACCAATTTTGATGTCTATGTCTCCATGATTTAGCTAAGACATTTAATTTCTCACCAGCCTCCCAACTCAGAGTCGAATAGTCTTCTCCTGTTTGGTGGGACCCCTCCCTAAAAAGTTTTTCCCTCCAACACTGTCTTCGTCTTCTTCCAGACTGAAAATGGAATCGAATTTGACCCCATGCTGGATGAGAGAGGTTATTGTTGTATCTACTGTCGTCGAGGCAACCGCTACTGTCGCCGAGTCTGTGAACCTTTACTAGGTTACTACCCATATCCATACTGCTACCAGGGAGGACGAGTCATCTGTCGCGTCATCATGCCTTGCAACTGGTGGGTGGCCCGCATGCTCGGGAGAGTCTAATAGAAGTTTAAGTTCAAATGCTTAACTTTCTATTAGCCAACATATAATAAATGCATGCTCTCCAATGACTTTCTGTCTGTGAGGCATTTGCCTCCTAGTAGCCTAGTCTCCAAAATTACTTTTAGGTTATTCCTCTCTTCCTGTTCTAATAAACTTCTACATCATCATCAATGGACTTGTTGCTGATGAACACAATGGGTAAGTGTCTGCAGAGAATACGCCTGGCAATTGGAATAGATCCGCCTAACATGGATGACAAAAATGTCAGTTTGCACTACATCAACAGGCTTGGGTAAAGCATAGCAGTTTCCAACTCCCATATTTTTACTATTCAGTTTTAACAAAGTTAAAATGAAGGGATGATGACAAAATGCCCCCAGAAGCAATGAATAAAAGCATAAAATTGTGTGCATAGTGCCAGTGCTTAATTACCTGAAAGGCATGCTGTGGACTTGCTTAAGTGTCCATAAAGCTGCTGGTCAGGCAGCTAGTCACAGCAGGCCCGCGCTAAAATATGCTAACTGTGTTAGCTCAGACTCAGCAAAGGAGAAAGGTAACTTAGCAAAGGGGGTCCCAGGTCTTCTACCTGAGAATGGGAACTCGACTTTGGACAAATTCAACATCTTAGAACCTTGACATCTAACTTCTCTTCAGATCAGCATCTGGCTATGTAATGTTCCAAGGCATTTTCTGAAACACAAAGACTAATGAATAAAATTCATAGAAGCAGACTTAAGAAATTACTAAGGTTAAGAATCAAATGTGGTTTTTTCCCTCCCAAACTACAGGGAACTAGCAATTTGCTACTTAAAGGAGAATTAAGACCTTGTTCCCAATTACCCCATATTTTCCTTAGGAATAGAAAAGGGCATAAAGGGGAAAGGAGAAAAATGGTTGGAGGGTAATGTTAACTTCAATGTCCCTGCAAGGTTGTTTCAATGCCCATGCTCTGCCAGCCTGTCACCCCTTGCAGTTTTATTCAGAGGTAACACACTTCATCACCAAAGTATCTGTAGGCCAGGAAGTCATATTCTTCCCCTTCACCAGTTTAGAAAATACATAGAAAGACCTATGACCAAGATTGATTTAAAATTAACAAGTTACTAATTACTAACATACATACCATACTTTGATTATTAATAGTCAAAAAATGAAAGTACAATCAAATATATCTAGCAATACATAGCATTGAAATGTTTCCTCTTTATTAATTACTTAAAAGGCACCAGACCTTTTTGAATTACTTCAATTATAACAGGGATTAATACATGTTTAAAATAGACAAATGAGAAAGATGCGATCAATTTTAGGGTGAATGAACTTAGTGATGTTAGTTATTATTTTTAAATAAATTACTCATTTTAACACTGTTTCCGATGATTAACCAGTAACTTTAAGTTCCTGAGACATTCAAAATTGGGTAGTCTCTAGGATGCTATATGCACTGTGTCCTGTGGAGGATTCAAATTAAGTTGAAAGCATTTCCTAAGAACAACGACAAGAATACATGATCATAATTAATATAGGAATGTATACAAAACTGACTGTAGTTGTATTTCCTAGGTACATGTGCTACACATATACCTATACACAGACATCTAGAAAAGTATAGACTGTTTTATGTAACAGTTTTGAATTCAGGATTCCTATTCACATTTTCCCCTCCTTTCTGTCCCTTCTTTTTCCTCTTCCTCTCTGGCTTCATTCTGGAATATGAACCCAGGGTCTTGCGCATGTGAGGCACAGAAAGCATTTTTTGTTCAAATAACATACCTCAACCCACTAATAATTTCACAGGGGGAAAGTATGAGTCCTTTGGTGAGGCAGACTGTCAAGATCAAACAGGGAAAGAAAGAGCATGTTTAAAGAAGTGTTCAAACCATATCTTGCTTTGTGGGAAAGAAAACACTGCCACAAACAATCAAACAAACCCAACTACATTGGCCTATTTCAGCTTAGGCACAAGCCAGAATGGAAAAGGAGACAGTGTGATCCCACTCTTATACCAGCTTTTTGTCCTCCTTTGAGTATTGTGTAGAGACTTTATGCCTCATGCTACACTCAGATCAACTCGATTAGAGCTAGAACAGCCTCACTTACTCCTGCCTCTCTTCCCTATGCCAACTTCTCAATCACAAGGAAGAACATTGAAGAAATACTGGCCTCCCATGTGTATGTTTCACCTGTGCGCGTGCGTGCGTGCGTGCGTGCGTGCTCTGGGTGAATGCCAAGTTCCCTCAGAGGCCAGAAGAGGGCACAATATCTTTTAAAAATGAAAATATAGAGAGCTATAAATGTGTGTAATTTAAACCCAACCCTAGTCTTTTGCAAGAATAGCAAGTGCTTTTAACAGCTAAGCCATCTCTCCAGCCCCCTGTATTCAGTATTTTAAGTAATCTCTCCACTGGCAAAATTTTTAATGTATCTTTGTCTTCTACTCCAGGCTCTTACCAAATGCTACCAACTCTCCCTTGTAAACCATCCCTCAATTAATTTATACTCAGTTCATACTCTTAGCCTTAACTGTGGCAATCTGTCCTTGCTGAAGTCTCCAGGTTGTATATTAAAGTTAGCATAAATGCTTTTACACAAAGTTTACTTTTCACATATAGATTTTATTAATATCATTTTCTTACCTGAAAGCTACTTATTATATTAAAGATCAGGTGTAGCTCATGTACAAGGCATTAACCAAACCACTCTCAATGGCCACCTCTGATCCATTTTTCCCCTCTTACTACCATTTCTTCCCCTCTTGACAATTCTCTAATACCTTACTTTCATGTTCTGTTTGTCCAGTCATCCCATCATCTCTTTTCTCTCTTGCCTACACATGAAGTCTAAATCTTCTGCATTCCAGTATCATATCTAAAGTGTATGGGGAACTCCTGAATATATTTTTGTATGCTGCAAGACAGAAGAGGAGGACAATAGAAGAGAGAGGAGGTTAGAAAAGAGTCCAACTATAAAGCTCTTTGGAACATCACAAAAAGTTAGCGCTGAGCTTCGTTCAAACTGGCGATGAATGTTTTCTTACTAAATTCCATTTCTGCATTCCTCATCCTCTGACAATTACAACAGTGAGGAATGCTCTAATCCCAGAATGATCGAATGTCCCCATTGACTGCCCACAGCCCAGTGACCTATTTCCATTATAAAACTGCAGGCTTCTGCATTTTAATACCAGGTTTCAATAATTCTAAGTATATGGGGAGGGGGAAGGCAAAAGGCATAACTTCTGCAAAATCACAAGAAATATATTACCGCTCAGATTCTTTGAGAATCTAAATTCCAATTAAGAAAAGTCAGGTGAGGCAAAGCCATCCATTGCTCTCCCTCAGCAGAAGGACACTATGCATTACTGTGCTCAGAGCCTTCCTGCACACCTAAAATGGTTCTTTGGCAGAACTAGAGGCAAAGAAAATCTATTTTGAGTTTTTATATATAAGGCTCACTGTCTGGCTGAGTCCAAAACTGTCACTTTGGCTCCTAAAGTCTAATGCTGAAAGCTTACTGAGATAAATATGGACCTTCTCATTCAGCCTGTCAGGAAATGCGTGGATCTATTTTATTTATACCCTTAAAAATGATTTCATTTTGGCTTTCCTTTTTTAAAGAAGTTTCATCTAGGGCTTAATTTTGCTGACAGCATGCTGTTCCCTAACAAGAAAGAAAAGTCTCTCCATATTCAAAACCAGGTATGAGTGTATATACAAAAATTATTGTTCCTGACATCACAGAAGTCCTGCTCCAATGTCTCTTAGAGTATTTCAAATCAGTTTCCATGAAAGTCACGTATCCAATAGTCACATGATTTCTTTAGATGAATATTCTGTTCCAGTATTTATAGACTAAGAAATAAATAGTCACTTGTCTACTTACTGCTCTGGTATTTGGTTCTGTTTACCTATATCTTTCTCTATTTTCTTAACTTCATATTTACGCCTATTATCCTTGGGCTCTAAAAGACAGGCATATTGAACCAAAGAAAACAGACAAAGCCACAAGAAATCCTTCAACCAAAACAAATGGCAGCAACAACCAAAAGACTGCAGCAATTCCATAATGCTGAGCTGATTTCTGACAGTGATATTAATAAACTGTTTACATCTGTCCTTCCCTAATCGATGCTATCATCTGCCATTCTGAATTTTCCACTGACAGCAGTATTTCTGCTGCTCTTCCAGAGATATTGGCTACTAAAATACGACTCAGGCTTACACTGTTACCAGTCTTCCTTGAGCCAAGAGCAAGACATTTGCCAAGAGCAAGGGACTTAAGGGTACAGGACCTAGCCACAAGTGGCCAAAGAAAAGGCAGGAGTGTAAGTGCCAAGAGATAGAAGATTAGATTTGAGCTTGTTTATTTTACAAAGGAGCCCAGATTTATTTCACATGGGTTTGCCAACTTATGAACTTTCTGTGCCACCTGAAATCCATTCCTTGGTGACAACATTGTTTGAGTCGTGTATATCTAATAAGCCCCTGCGCAGTACCTGGCCCCACCAATTCTTCCAATAATAGCCTTTGATGTCTTGGTCATGCTAAATCACATTATTCTGAAATCAGAATGGTTTGTGGTTGACCTTCTCTATTTCCTGTTCCTCTAAATTACTTCTTTTAAGAGTTTCTCCCTCTAAGGTCATACCAACCTAGGACAGCTGTCACACTAAAACTTCCAACAGCCGAAGGATAACCAGCATTGAGCTTGACAATGAAAATAAGGTGTCCTTCTTGTTTTATAGCATTTACAAAATGCTTTGTATGATACAATCTGTGGACTTTAAACAATTAAGATACTATAAGACAGTTTTTGCTAAAGGATTCAGAAAAGCAAAAATTCTTCAAATACTCTCAGAAAACAAAACTTTTCTTTCAAAAGATAACAGATGATTTGCTTTGAACTGAACTGCCAAGTGTTCTGAGAGCTTTGTAAAGCTTTATCTACAGAGATTATTTATTTTGCTATATTGTCAGGTTCAAGTTTGGCTACACAAAACAGTAATTCTTTCAAAGTATGAAACATTTAAATAAGATGATCCAGGTTGTTCAATCAAATGACCTGTGAACCCTTCCTCTCTCTTCCACCATCCTGATTATGTAGTTTTTACCTTCAATTTTACCTCATGATCTAAGATCAGTCTAATAATTGTAGTCATTATATTCACAGTCCATACTGGCATCAGAAAAAAGGTAGAAAGGATAAAATGCCATCCTATCTTTTGTGTAGACTTCCATTTATATTTCCTAAGCTTAAATGTAATCATACGACTAAATAGAGTTCAGAAAGAGGGTTGTATTACTCTTATGATTGCACCAAATGAAATCCAGATGCTGTTAGTGATGAAGAAGTTACAAAGATACAATAGAAAGGGTAACTGGCAACTTGGCAGTTATCTGGTAACTTGTCATCAGATCTACAATCTCATTCTCAGCTAATGAAGAAGCACCTCTTTGGCCCTGACATGCTACTTTTCAAAATCCCTGTTCAACTCACTTATATGACTTGTAAATGGGTAAAAGTCATTAACAAAGTAAGACCTGTTCATATATATTCACAAACCAGTCTGATTAACTTTAGCTCTGAAAAACGAAAGCAAAGGGGAAACGACAGCACCCATGAAGAAATGACAGCTATGTTCACAGACTGTGTGAATTCAAAGCTACACAAGGCAAGGCTAAGTGTTAGAAAGATAATCAAAAGCGACTTTACTGACTCTGGCTTTGCTACAGCTTCATTGCACACATCTGGCTTAATGCATTGGTATAAAATTGCTACAATGTACAACTTACACCCAAAGTCAGAAGACAAATAGAACAATTCCTCTACTTTTAACATTTCAGAGGCTTTTATATGTGACTAAGGAGAGAGCATGAAAAGACTTAGAATTGGATGAGGAAGCCCTTTAAATAGTCTTACCTAGGTACCCTGGAGTCAGAATATGGTATTGTTTTGGAGAAAACTTGAGGGACAGGTTTTGCTTCTCAAAACTCATTAGATTTTGGAGTAAGACCTTCATGAGATGATACTATTCATTAAAGGGCTTTTATTTTGACAAAGTTAAATTGACTAAAGAAAATGCTGTGTTTTCCATGGTGGATAATCAAGATGTGTCTAAAAGAACAGAGCAAATCTCATGACATATTATGCGCAGAGCAGATGTGAAAGGCTGAGACCAGAAAAAATTTTATTTTACTGCCATTCAAGGAAATCTCTCTTTTCTATCAAAAGCCAATAATCCACACATATTTTTCAAAATCTTAATCTTTTATGCCATCGGTGGATTCATCAGTCATGCCAATGAGTATGGATTTGAAGATATGAAAGGCTGTAACCAATTTATATACCAGTCCCAAAAGTAGAAACTTTAATATACAGAAAATACAGTGATTATTAAGGCCTTAATAAAATAAAGAAAATAATTAGTTTGACACTTACTCAGTTTTTGGACCAACCAAAAGAAATTGATTCTCTGTCAGCACATTCGTTGTGGATACTCAACAAATATTAACCAACACCCTGCAATGTGGTGAACCAGTGTTATACTTAGGTATCTTAAGAACAAAGCCTGTTCAAGTAGCTGAGATTATTTCACAGAAATTCCATTTGTCTTATGTTCAATATTTTTTTATTATAAAACATGTTTTTTTCTGTTTGCCTGCATCTTATTCATAAGCCATTCCTTTTCTTTGGGTTGTACAGAAAATACTGAGACAGGTTTTTCATTTGAGTGTGGTACTATTTTGGTCTCAGTTTGATTTGTGGGAGTTGGGGAAAGAGGGGAGAATGATGATACATGTTTTAGCTTATTCCCAAAGCCTCCTAACCCATTCTTATCCAGTATTCATTGTAGATGAAAATTAAGTAGTTTTTAGTAGCTGAGAAGGAGGGGGAAAACTCCAATCACAGAAAACTTTCATAAAGATCCATATATTAAAACCTTTAGTAATTCAGCATCTCCTAAGTTTTCTTACACATTTCTCAACTTTTCACACCCCATTTTAAAGTACTCACTCATAACCTGAATTACACACAAAAAGAGACCTCAATTTCGTCGTCAAGTGACATGTGTAGGAGATATTTTTCTGTTTTTACATAGGTATTAGATTTCATTCTGTGCTATCTTTGAAAAATGAATACTACAACCTAGAAGGTCACATTCCTGCCCTCATATAGAAGTGGCCTTTGTCTCTTTCTATCCAACTAGGAAGAAAAGAAACCCATGTGAAAAGGAAGAAAATAAACATCTCAGG
This sequence comes from Bramus lutescens, assembly GCA_001685075.1. NCBI lineage: Eukaryota > Metazoa > Chordata > Mammalia > Rodentia > Cricetidae > Bramus > Bramus lutescens. The sequence continues at coordinate 5,615 of LOEQ01009034.1, read as the reverse complement.
CTTCTTTGTTTTACAAAGCTTAAGATCATCAGACTTACTGTGCTCTCTACTGGTAAAATCAAGAGCTACAGGCAGCATCAAACACTTGGGGAAAGCATTATAGAGCTGGGCATTAAAGATTACTTTCCAGCGCCCAGAAAGAGGATATCTTGTTGCTGGGTTCAAAAATCTCAGGACAGCATTAGCTGGAGAACAAAACTAGTGAAAGCCAGAGCTGCTCCAGGGACAAGATGAATGTGGATTCATATACCAGCACCATTTGAGATCATGATCTGTGTCATCAGATGCTACTGTGTGCTTGACAACCATATATAAATATACTCTGGCTCAATGGTTCTCACACTTGAGTCTGTATCAGAAGTTCCTGGGGTGCCTGTTCAAAGTATGCAGCTATAGCTCCATAGTTCAGGGATTCTGAAGTTTTGAACAAGGCTCAGAGATTTGTATTCTATCAATTCTTCCCTCCACTAGTGATTCTGACACATACAGCCCGGGAATATTTTTAATTATTGTTTATTTTTAGTTTATATGTATGAATGCTTTGCTTGCGTGGATGTATGCACACTGCATGCATGCCTAGTGTCCATGGAGGCCAGAAGAGGGAATCAGATCATCTGAAACTGAAGTTACAAATGGTTGTGAGTCTCCATGTGGTTACTGGGAACCAAATCTTCATCCTCTCCAAGAGCAGTCAGTGCTTTTAACTGCTGAGTCATCTCTCCAGCCCCAATCATTAATACTTTTGAATAATACTGATACATTTTACAAAATATCCTGATAGTATCATTAGTTACATAGAGTTAATCAGAAACTTTGACATTTCTTAGAAACCACAGTTGTGCCCCCAAACACAAACATAATTGAAGACAGCAGTTCAGAGAAGTGAGGTGCTTTCTTTACATTCAGCATAATCATTCTCTCTCTGAGCCTCACCTGGCATTTTGGTATGTGGCATCTTCAGCTGCAGACCTTCCATTTCTTCCCTCTGCATCCTCCCGTCAAACCACTATTTTCTTCCCTGTATTCTCTGCATAAAATACTTTTAAAACACAGACATGATTGTCTTCCTCTCTGCGCCTCTACAAAACAATTTGTGAGCTCAAAACATGCAATTCTTTCTAGGTGTGACTATCAATGCAAAAGATCACCAAGAAACAGCCAAAATGTTCGCAAGAAAATATGTGTTCCATTTGGAGTTCATCAGAGTCTGAGAGCAATTGATGAAGGGAGCCCTGTTTATGTATTTACTTTTTACATTTATTTGTGACGGTGAGTGTGTACATGTGAAAGTCAGAGGACAACTTCAGGAAGTTGATTCTCCTCTTCAACCACGTGGGTTTCAAGGATTAGACTCAGGTTGTCAGGTTTGGGAGCAACTATCTTTACCCACTGGACCATCCACTGGCCTGGGAGCTGCACTTTAGTTAGCTACAGCTGAAGAAGTGGTATTTTAGACCCACTCTGAAACAGTAAATAAGTCAGACATGATTTGTTTCCTCGTTTTTGTTCTTCTTTTGTTTACTGACTTTCCAGGACGAATTCCGTAAGATTCATGTTACCTATACCATAAGACAATGTTTCTACTCAGTTTAGTAATAAGCTAATGATTTATCAGGTAGTTCCTGCGATGACCTAAAACAATTTCTCCACCATTTGCCAGCAATGATGCCCTCTGCCATCTGGGGGCACCCTTTCACTGTTCTCAGTTTTCAACTCTGCCTTAGCTTTCACTTTGACTTGCCAGAGCCTTCAAGCTGGGGTGGGCGGTTCTCTCGGGTCCTTCCCGGGATTTAGACAGCTCTAAACATAAAAGTGGCTTTCCAGGTCCCTTGAAATAGATCAGCACTCTTTAAAGTCCATCATTAACGGTGAGATATTTCTTTTAGGTGTTTGGCCACGTCACATAGAAGCCATCTTAAAAGAGTCTTAGCCATAGCTGATTCTTCTTGACATCTGCACTACAGCTAGGGCCTCTCTCAAGGAGAAAAAGCTCTGATGCAGGTGAAATCATGAAAATACTTTGTAAATGGGGTTTTCCCAGGGAGCCATGAGATAGGCCCAATGGTTACATGCTTCCCAAGAGCTTCAAACATTGTCTGCCCACTCTTAGCTCTGGAAAACTGTTTCTTGTCACAGGTGCTGCAATTGAGATTCTGCAGGTCTTCAAGGTGACTGTGGAGTTGGGGAGAGGCACATGGATCTAGGCCAGGTTCAAATACTAGCAAGTGTTCTCATGGAAATGCACTTTTTTCCAAACTAAGTCTTCCTCGGATTACTTTAGGCCTCTGATAAATTTCCTGATATTTGGAAAAGTCAAAGTTTATCATTTTTACTTACAGTGTGCTGCTGCTGTGTAGGATAAGATTTACATGTGATTTTACTTTGCTCAGGCTGTCTCACCTCACCAGCTATTATTTGATTTTGGAAGCTATTCCCAGGATTGTTTTTATCTCCCTCCCTATTGAACTATGTCTCTTGAAGGGTTTTATACAGGTCCTGCCTATCCTATGTAGTGTTTCAGAGTGAGCATGGAACATAATTTATTTAGTTAAGGCTAAAATGCTGATACTGGGTCTGTGGAGGAGGAAAATAAGATACTGAGTTAGCAATTTATATCATCTAAAATATCCATTTTCAACAACTATTCAAGAAAGTTCAGATGATATATGAAGACTAAAAACAGTTTGATAAACACATTCAAAGGACTAAAGGGATTTGTGGCTTTAAATTTTCCAAAAAAGAAACCTATGACAATGATACCTTATCATTTGAGCACAGAATTTCAACAAAAATAAACATCTTTAAAGATTCAGAGTGGAAGTTCTAAAGGAGCATGCACCAGGCATAGTAGTTATAGAACCTGGGAGGCAGAAGCAAGGAAGCAAGGTGATTGCAAGTTTTAAACCAGTTATATACAAAACAAGTAGAAAAGACATGGTAAAGGAAGGGAAAGGGGAAGTGGGGAGGAAGAAGAGACACAGGGAGGTAGAGGAGAAGCGGGGAGGGAGAAGAGAAGCAGGGAAAGGGATTCTAAAGTTTAAAAGTACAGTAATGAAGGATTTCACTAGAAGGTTTCAACGACAGACTTGAACTTCAGAAAACATCGGAGAATTCAAAGATCGACCAACATAGATAGCACAGTCTGTGGAACAGAAAGCAAAAATGATAAAACAAATGAGCAGACCCTTAGAGTCCTGTAATGCACCACTAAATATACCAATGGATTAGGAGTAGAAAGAACATTTGATGAAATAAAGGCCACTTTGAAGAACTTTGATTCACATATCGAAACTCAAAATGGACTGGACACAATATATATATTCCCAGATAGACCATAATCACAATGCTGAAAGGCAAGCACTCACTCCTGAAGGCAGCATAAGGGAGGCAACTCATTACATACAAGAGATCCTCGGTAATATTAACAGTGGTAGTCTCATTAGAAACCACAGCAGCCACAGTGCACTGAGAAGATATACTCAGGGTGAAAGGAAAACAAGTGCCTACTGAATTCTATATCTGAGGGTAAATGTACGTCTCAATGCTTAAGAGCACTTGGTGTTCTTGCAGAGGACCCGGGTTCAGTTCCCAGGACCCACATGCAAGCTCGCAGCACTCTGTAATTGCAATTCCAGGGGATCCGATGCACTTTTCTAATCTCCGTGTGCACCAGGAATGCATGTGATACATACACGTACATCCAGGCAAAACAGTCATGCATTAAAAATGAAATAAATAAGTCTAAAATTATTTTAAAGAATTTTAGATTTGACAAAACTATCTTTTATAACTAAAAAATTGATGCATTCTTAGATGAACAACAACAAAAAAACACAAAGTACTTTCACTAATAAGCTACATATATAATAAATATGAAAAAGGGTCCTTCAGTTTGTAATGACACTATGAAGCAATAACTCAGTCTACACAATGACTTCACAGATAAACATAGGACGGTGGAAATGCATTTTATAACTTTTATCTTCTCTGACCCTACCTAAAGTATATCAAATAAACAAAATATTTAAGAATGTGTGTAGTATGCCCACACAAAGGCCTTTCTGGAAATGCCCACAGTAGCATTTTTCAAAATTGCCCCAAACAATACAAAATTAAACATCTATCAACTGTATAAATAGAACAGAACCTTACTCAGCAGCAAAGAGGAGCAGACTACCACACATGCTCCATCTTGGATCGCTCTTATGTTCTATGGAGTAAATTATGTTCAACCCAAAACTCTATTGAATGGTTTTTATATAAAATGTCTAGAATGAGAAAGTAGATTAATGACTGCCTAAAGTTGAGTGTAGAAACAATGTTTAACTGAGAACAAAACCAAGGAATTTCATGGAGATCAGAAATGTAAAATTAATTTATGGAGATAACTTCACCATACAGTAAAAGACTGAATTGTACAGTTGAAATGCCCGAGTTTCATGGTAAGAAAACCATTTCTATACATTCCTTGTAAACATTAGACATGACAGGCTTTAGTGTGTATCAGACACTGTTTTTAGTACTTGGAACATAACGATTCACTTAATCCTCACAACAGCTCTATGAAGTAGATAGAATCATTTGTTCCACTTTCATTAATGACGAAACGGAGGCACAAAGATATGAATAACTTGCCACAGAGCACACAGAGCTTGAACATGAGCCCCATTGGCTTGGCTTTATATTTTGTGATGTATTCTGAACCATGACGCTATTTGTACAGGGGAAAGCAGAGATGTATAGACTGCTATAGGACAGTGTACAGAAGAAATTACAAGGATTGCTTGATAACAACTCCCTAGGAAACAGGAATGAGGGGGCCTGAAAGGGACCCTTCTACGTATTACTCTTCAAACTCTTAGATCTTATACAATTTATAATAATTCATGTATCCTTTTTGTAGATGACACAACTATTTTTACATCAAAGTGCTGGTTATCTTTGTTAGAGTACACATTTTAAGTTTTCCTTGAACATTTTTATATCTTTTCCCAGTTCTTTGAAGAATGTTTTCAGGAGGTCAAATTCCCCATTAATTACCATGACACTCTTTCTGCTACATTTCATCCTTCCAATGTCAGAGCGCTAGGGTGCTCTGAGGCCAAGAAAAAGGACTGCATAGGGCTGAGACACACTTCATGAAAGAAGAGCCTGTGCTATTTGCACTGCTTCAAAAAACCCTGATCAAATTGGATTCAGGGCTACAGTGAACGCTAGTATAAAGTTCTCAATCCCCAGAATATCCTGGGTTCCTACAGAGGTGATAGCTGGCTGGAACATGACTGCTGACTAACAGGGGAAGATATTCTCACATGCGTTTGCACAGAACAAAAGAAATCCATTCAATGAAAACTGTCTGGATTTGCGCCTACAGGGTAAGAGTGATTCTGCCTCTGGCATATGTATGTCTGTGCAGCAGAGGTTTATTTATTTGTCTTGTTTTCTTTTCTGCTCAAGATACTCTCATGGGAATAGACTATGAAAACAACAAAGAGATGGGAAGTAGCTTTTAGATCACAGGAAATAATAGCTTGTAAAACTTTTTTCTTTTTTTTTCATTCTCTTTATTATTATTAAAAAATTTCCACCTCCTCCCTTCCTCCCATTTTCCTCCC
>LOEQ01009033.1:54849-78066 GCA_001685075.1 Bramus lutescens | reverse complement strand
TCATAGCAGCATTATTTGTAATAGCCAGAACCTGGAAACAACCTAAATGCCCCTTGACTGAAGAATGGATAAAGAAGATATGGTACATTCACACAATGGATTACTACACAGTGGGAAAAAAATGACATCTTGAAATTTGCAGGCAAATAGAAGGATCTAGAAAATACCACACTGAGTGAGGTAACCTAGACCCAGAAAGACAAATATAGTATGTACTCACTCATAAGTGGCTTTTAGACATAATGCAAAGAAAAGCAAGCCTACAGTTTACAACCCCAGAGAACCCAGACAACAAAAGGGACCTTATAAGTGACATACATGGATCTAATCTACATGGAAAGTGGAAAAAGAGAAGATCTCCTGAGTAAATTGGAAGCATGGGGATCGTAGGGGAGGATAAAAGGGTAGGGAAGAGGAATGGAGGGTAGCAGAAAAAGTATATAGCTCAATAAAAATAGTAAAAAAAGAAAAATTTCTTTCTGTAATTTTGGATAGCTGTTGGTCAAAACAAATACTTTCCTTGTGACCTGTTTTGATCTTTCAGTGTTGAATGACTGTGAGCTCATTATTTATATCAAAGGAGGAATATTAGTTGGATCTTCACTCAAAGGATAGCTTACCCTTCGCTTGCAGGTAATACATCTAGCCTTTGTTTCATCCTTCATCTCAAGGCCACTATCTTAGGAATCCCCTAGGTAATGGCTGGATATAAAGGATTCTCAGGCTGGCTTCACCTCATAAAATCTTGTCTAGTGGAAGCCTGCTGCAGATTCCACTAGGCTGACACAGGAGTCTCCTCCTCCAAATCTTGTTTTCCTCTCTTATCTTTCAACATTCTCCCCTGGCATTATCTAACTCCATCTCACTCCCTCCTATGAGAAGACTCAGGTGGCATAAAAATATGAAAATGCAAATTGATGCTTTCTACTCCCTCAGTAGGAACCTAAATTAAGCATTGAATCAAACCGAAGTCTAGCTACACAAATAAACAACCAAAACCCCGAATCTGAAAAGCATGTAAACAAGACCTGCAGAGCAGTATTGCTCCCTGTTGAGCTCAGGGTAGGCACAGAAAGGGATAATTGTGGCTTACCCCTGCTGAGAGAGCCCTCTGATAGGTTATTGCCACTGCTTCCATTTGAACTTCATTGTTTGGTTATTACCTATGTTCCTAATGCACGAAAACTCTAGGACTAATATGCAGAAGTCACTCTTCCTCTTGCTTGTCCTGAGAGAGCCGCCACAGCCCCTGTAGTTGTGTGAAAGCGATCCTACTAAACAGCTATGAGCCTACAAACAATGCTAAGATTTCTTGATTTCTATCTGCTCTTTAAGAAAGCTATAGTTTACCAATGAGAGAACAGAAATTTATTCAAACATCTATAATAAATTATGAGGAAGGGCTATATTAAATCAATTATTCTTAGATTATTTCTGCACCTCAAATCTTTTTGACATGGGCGCCAAAGCAATGGGTGCAATCCCTTGATAAAGAGGTCTTATCACTTTTAAAATGGGAAATAAAGCATTGTTCTATCATTCTTCAAGTATTATCAATATTTTACTATTAAATGCAGACATATCCTAGAATTATGTTTTGCTGTATTAGCTTTTTTCACTCGTAGCAGATGATTTTATTTATTGCTATTCTGCAATAAAATGACTTTGGACTGTTTCAGAAAGAAGTAGCCTCAACAACTGTGCTGGCTAGTTTTATGTCAACTTGCCACAAGCTAGAGTTATCTGAGAAGAGAAAATCCCAGCTGAGAAAATGCCTCCATAAGATCTTGCTACAGCCAAGCCTGTAGGACATATTTTTAATTAGTGATTGGTGGGTGAGCCCCAGACCATTAATAGATGGTGTCATTCCTGGACTGGTGGTGATGGGTTCTATAAAAAAAAAACAAGCTGGGGTATGGGCTGCCATCTGGGGCAATGTTCCTATCTAAGGGTCATGCTGCCACTGGGAGACCATGGTGATCTGAAGCCCTGGGCTGCTATCAAGGATCATGTCTGGGTCCATGATTCTGCTGCAGCCAGAATCTGTTGAATTCCAAGGCCAATATTGCCACCAAAGACCACACAGAAGTCCAAGTTCTGGGCTATAACTTGCGGCTTTGTTAGTGTCCAGGGTCCATGCTGTCATCAGAGCCATGCTGATCTGAGTGACCTGTGCTGCCACCTGGAGCCATAGTGTTAATCAGCTCAAGCTGCTGCCCATGGTCTTGCTACAGGTGAGGTCTGTGTTGATGTCTGTGGCCTGTGTTACCACAAAAGACTATAAGAATCATTTGTGATTAAATCAGAGAGCCATGCTGAGCCAGCCCTTTCCTTTGCTGGCCCTGAGAAAGATGGTCCTGCTCTTTGTTGGACACTGCAACAAGAAAGCTAGCCCTAACCTTCATAGGAGAGCTGCCCTCCACACACACTAGGAGGAGAACTGACCATGATGGCATGGGCATAGGGGAGTTGGCTCCAATCCTCACCTTAAGGGGTCAACCCTGGTGGCCCAGACTGACCAACTCAGCTACCAACCAGACCCACATCCAGAGCCTTAGTTAGCCCACCCTAACATCTACCCCATCTAGGAAGGACCTGTTGGAACTCATGAAGGGACTGCTCCTTCCTGTGGAATGATACCCGCAGGTATCCATGACTCTAGGTGACCACAGGATATCTTTGAGAAGTTTCAGTGAGGGACCAGTGATGATGGTATACCAGAAGCCAGAGGCCTTGAACCAGACAAATGACTCATTGCAATGAACTATTGCAAGCAAAGCTGTGTGGACAAAAGGGTATACATACATACATACATACATACATATGCAATACATGCATATATGAGTGTATATATATATTTGTTTTGTTTGTTTTGCTGCATTCTGCTTTGGTGTTACTTTATTTTTTAATTTTCTTTTGGGGAGAACATTGCACAGGTAAAGGGTAGATATAGAGGACTGGGAGTTAATCAGAATTGGGATGCATGATATAAAATTTCCAAAGAATCAATTTAAGGATATATGTTTAAAAAATTTTTTCAAAGAAGAAAGCAGGCTGGAGTAAGCCATGAGGAGAAGCCAGTAAGCAGCAGCACCTCCTCCATGGCCTCTGCATCAGCTTCTGCCTCCAGATTCCTGCCTGTTTGAGTTCCTGTCCAGACTTCCTTTGATGACAATATAGATGGGCATGGAAGCCAAATACACCCTTTCCTCCCCTGTTGACTCAGTCACGATGTTTCATCACAGCAGCACCAACTCTAAGGCAGCAATGCAAACAAAAGATTGTAATGTTTGTTTTTCCAAAGCTGATTTCTTAATTTGAGTGTTTGGAGAGGAAAAGCCTTGCCTATCTGATTTTTCTCATATTGCAACATATAATGATTTGCAGTGCGAAGAAGAAGAAGCAAAATCAGCATATTTTCAATGGTGCTAAAAAAAGTGGAGGAACAATACTAAAAATGTAGAGGAATAAAAACACCAAAAAAAGCAGAGGAATGACAGTAATTGGAGAGTAACTTACATACTTCAACAGTATCGAAGTGAACAAACATTTGTATAAGATATCAGAAAAAACAAACATTAAACCTAAATAAAATATAAGCAATTTGATGGCACTAAAATGTCTTTGAACAATGAAAATGTGCTTTTAGTTTGAAATTCAGTTTCTAATATAACAGTCAGCTATTGGGCAACAAGCAACAAGAGTATCCCCATTCTCAAAGAATACTATTTAAAACAAGATAATTTTACCCCATAAGTATGCAGTTATTTATGTCAATTTAATTTCTTTTATTTTATTGTAGAAGACGTAGAGGGATTGTATAGTGCAGGTAGAGGAGATGTGTGTGCGGATGCACATGTGTGTAGGTAGAGGGGTGGTGTGTGCAGGTGCATATGTGTGCAGCTGGTAGGGTAGTGTGAGCAGGTGCACATATGTGAAGGTATAGGGATAGTGTAAGCAGGTGTACATATGTACAGGTAGAGGTATAGTGTGTGCAAGTGCTCATGTGTGCAAATAAAGGAAGAGTGTGAGCAGGAGCACATGTATGCAGGTAGAGGGCTAGTATGTACAAGTATGTGCTGCTACACACATAGGTCTAGGACATTGTTCTCCAGGAGCTTTCCAACTTGGACTTTTGAGACAAGGTCTCTCACTGTCCCAGAGCATGCTGGGTAGGCAGGATGATTAGCCAGAAACCCCAGGTATTTGCATATTTCTGCTTCCCAGTGTTAGGGTTACAGGTACATGTGACCATACCCAACATTTTCTGTGGGGCCTGGGTCTTGAACTAAAGTACTCAAGCTTATACAGCAAGTAATTTGCTTACTGAACAATCCCCCACCCTACTTTGGGACAGCTGAAAAAGTAAAAGCTGTTTATTTAGCACTGGCAGTTTTGCTCTATTGAGTATCCTTACTTAAGGGTCTATGGAAAAAGTTTACAAGGCTAACTGGTTTCTTCCCATAAGAAGGATCTGAGCTACGACATCAGAGTTGGCACTGTCCTGAAGCACACAGTCTATCACATTTCCAGCAAACTGGCACTGTGCGTGGTCAGAATGGAGCAGAAGATTCAAGGAGAACAAGCACTGGAGGTTGAAATTGGAGATGACAACCTGTTATTCCAACAATAAGCAAGTCTCAAAGCCAGTCCAGATCCAAAGGGACCATGAAGAGTCTGTCTTTGCCTTCACATAAGACCGGAGATGGGGAAAGGCTGTGTTCGGTTTTGCAGTCTAAGTCTTTGAGCTGAAATCACTTTGAAAATCCCAGAATAAAAGTTCAACACCATTCACCCCATTAGACAATACCTCATGCCCTCATAGTCACCTATTGTAAATACATTTCATAAATACTCCATGTGAGGGCCCAGTCAGTCTCCCGTCAGTAGAAGTGGTGTCTACTTTAATATGGCAGAAATTTTTTTTTTATTCAAAACTAGTATCCTATGAGAACCAGGATCTGCTTTGCTGTTTATATAAGAGTGATGCAAGGACTGGTTGCCACACTTTTCCTCCCTGGTATCTACAAGACTTTTTTTTTTTTGAAAGAACAAAGCCTATCCTTCCTTTTTGTAGGTATCTTACTCTGTTGGATGATTTTACTCTCGGACAAATCCCTTGTACCTTGCACTGTAGCCATCAACACAAAGAACAGCACAGCAATTTTAATACTTTGAAGGAAATACAGGTCTCCTTGAAAATGCAGCAAAAATCTATTAACCCTCTAAAAATTGCAACACATGTTTGCAAAAAATGTTTGTCTATAGTTTTGAGAACTCCAAGGACTTCTGTGCACCCTTTAAGACCCAGTGGACTTCATCTGAAGAGTCCTGTGCAAGATTGTAGAAATAAATGATCTTATATTATGACATTAGGTTAATTCAGTCAAAGGCAGAATAATAGCATATAGAAGCAGTCAAAAGTACCCTGAAGGCACAGCTACAAGTTTCAACTTTATAAATGATTAATGTTTAGACATTATTCTTCGTGGAAGAGACAGGCTCCAATTATTCTCAGATTCAAAAGGACAGAAACAAATTCAAAAGTATGGTACTCACAACAAAATCAGCTCCTGTCATCCTGACAACAGTGGTCCCCCACCTGAGAAGGCAGAATTGGATCCTCTGTGATTGGTAGCCATGCATGTCACCTGCCTACTATCTTAATCCACCAGAGGCTGAAGCAGGACAAACATTATTCAAGGTCAGATATGGCTACATAGCTGGTTTCAAACCAGATTGGGCTACATATCAAGATGACCCATCTCTAAATTAATCAATAATTACTTAAATTCATGATACTACTGAAGAAATGAATGATGTAAGAGACTTGCTTCAAAATAATAGCCATTCAGAAGTACATGTGGAGTCATGAGTGAGTCATTTATGAATGTGGGAAACAGGTACACTGAAAATTTTGCACCGCTTTCTCCATTTTTACTGTGGGACAATGTTTTTGTACTTTGTTAAGATTGGTCACTTGTATTTTAATAAAAGGCTGATTGGCCAGTTGCCAGGCAGGAAGCATAGGCAGGGAGACCTGGCAAGCAGTAGAGGCAGGGCAATGAGAACAAGAGAATTCTGGGAGGAGGAGAGGGTCAATCTTGAGTCATGACCCTGTCACAGAGGAAGCAAGATGAGAATGCCTCACTAATAAAGGTACCAAGCCATGTAGCTAACACAGACAAGAATTATGAGCTAATATAAATTATAAGAGTTAATAAGAAGCCTGAGCCAACCAGTTTATGGTTAATGTAGACCTTTGTGTGTTTTCTTTGGGACTGAACGGCGGTGGAAGGGGGCAGGACAGAAACCTCTGTCAAACATTTTTGTGCATGTTTGATCTTTTTGTGATAGAACGTGCTACAATATGAGAAAGCAAATTCAATATTTATTCTGAAGAAAACGTCTGTCCACCTCAAATAAATTACCCTACACCATCTTATTTCCAACCATTCTATAATGAGGAGAATTTTCATGTCTTGGTTAACTAGCTTCTCCACAATCTAAGATACCTTGTCTCCCTTTAAAAGATAGTCTCCCTGATTATTTGTTTACTCAAAACTGTGAAAAATAGTCTTAGGGTAGTAAAACCAATATTGACTTTTGGTTAAAGCAGCATGTGATCATTATCAGTCACAGGGTCACTCCCTCTCACCTTCTGCCATGAGGCTATCTGAAAAATGGGGTAGGACACCAATTCTCCAGAAACACTGCAAGGAACAACCCGTCCTTTGGTACCACCTCCTCAAAGTGCTCACTGCGCTCCTGGATCCTAGATCCAGCCAAAGGGGCACTAAGGAGCATCGACACCTGCTGCTGCAAAGTGTCTGGCGGCTCACTTAGCCCGAGTACAAGTCCAGGCAGGACGATTTCTAACCACAAATTAAACAATTAGAGTCAGCAGTGATATCAGTCATAAATTTAAGAGGATGTTGTTTCAGATTTTGTTTGGAATAGTCGCCCCAGCTGTCTCGGGGCAAACAGAGCTCTCTGCCTGTCCAGGCCTCCTTCAGAACAGTCCCATTTCAGTCTTTGTATATGGGATTCCATGATGATGGGCATTGAAAACAGAGTTCCATTGCCAAGGAAAAGGCAGGCAGTGGCTGCTTTCAGTTCACATGTCAAAGGCAAATGATGGAAAGTGTGTTCAACCAAATACAATTATGTGAAGAAAAGCACCTCTGAAATCATGAGCTTTTTCAAGGGAAAATATAATTTAGGTATTATATATGTCATATACATATGAAATATAGTATGCTATATTATATTGAATACCATATATTATATTTAATGTGTTATATATAATACTACACACATACATATATTTTTGTTGTATATCCCCATGAGGAATTTTTCAAAACATCTATTAAGGACAGCAAGAAGGGCTAGAGTTTCTTGGAGCAGGGCAAGCTATACAAATATCAGGAGTGTTCAGAAACCAGAACAAAAATCTGCAGATTCCCTGGGGTTGGCTCTTACCACCGCAATTTAGAACCAGTCTGACGTCAGTAATTTTAAAGGCTTCTTCTGAATATCTCCACGCATGATCTATTTAAAATGATATCTTGTTGTGAAAACTTCAAATGCCTACTGTTCCCATGAGAGTACGTCCCGTAATATTGAGATGGCTCATTGGATAAATGCATTTGCCACAAAGCCTGGGGACCTAAGTTCAATCCCCAGAGCCCATACATGAAAGAGGAGAACAGACTCCTTACCACACACATGTTGCTCATGACTCCTGGAACTATCAGGGCTATGTTCAGTTAATAACTTTGTATAATATACACTGCATGTGCCTTCCCAAGTTGCTTTCTCTATGACACAAGGATCTCAGGCCATTTCACCAAGGATAGTCTTTTCTGGCACTTTCTAAAAGGTACTACTAAGGACTGAGAAGACAACAGGCTTTCTCCTTCTCTATCCTCCCCCACACCATAGTCTGGGTCATTAAATACAATTCACTGGAGCCTAGCTTTTACAGCCAAGCTTTGCCACCAGCCATATTATATATCTATGTACCTAGAAATATTCCTGTAAGACATCTATGTCTAGAGATGGATAGATAAGTGGTTATTGATAGAGGAAAGAAAAATAGTCTAGACCTTAGGAGAATTCAATAATTCAAACATATTACACACAGTTTGAAAATCTTTAACATACATAATATTGATTATGTCAAGATTCAAGACCCTTGCAAAACTTTGTAAAGAATGTATGAGTCTAGCAGGGTTGTTCAGCAAATTAAAGGTGTTTATTGTTGATCCCCCCCAACCTGAATTTGACTCAGAACTCACAGGGGACACCCACAAGTTGTCCTCTTACCACCACAAGTGTGCCATGTCATCTGCAATGCATACATACACATACAGACAAACAAACAAATCTAAAAGACATCTTTTGCTACCACAGTAATTTGAAAGAAGAGAGGAAGACAAACAAAATTCAAGAAACACTACTCTTGTTCACACTGAATTCTATAAATATTCCCATATTCCCAGGAGCTGTCTCCAAAGAATAAGTATCTGGTGGCAAGTCGCTTCTGAAAACTCAAAAGAAATTTCATATTCATTTTTAACATCTGTGCACCCCTGAGAACAATATGTTTCAGGTTTCCCTCCCGTTTCTGTAGGATCAATGCATACCTTTCCCCACCGATGCTATTTCCTGACATATCATATGACCACCCTGACTCGCAAGGCAGGGAGGTGCAGCTAGCTTCTCTGAGGACAAGTTACTCCAATACGGAGGGCCTGGCTGTTATGCAGGGAGGTGATGATTACATATGGCACCGCACACAGTTTATCTGCTTCCCTATGCCTTTTCTCTGTTTACATAGGTGATCTTTCTTTGTCCAAAAAGCTTGAAACATTGCTTCCATGCTACAGCTTCCAAATTTACAGCCTCATCTCTGCCTGTTCCTGTCTTGAGTTTCAAACCCAGAATTCAATGAGAATTTAATTTGTTAACTGTAAATTTCTCTTCCCTCCTTCTGTGCCCTGGCCCACCTCCGCTATTAGGTAAGCGAGTAGAACTGGCTCTCTAGTTCTCAAAGAATCCACAGTTGCTCTTGTGTGCTCCAGTGATGGAGAAATGCTGATGGAGTGTGCCCTTAGGTGGCTCCACATCCTACTTTATCCTCAGGGTTTTTCTTACTCTCTCTGTGCTCACAAACCTTTTTGCTTAGTCCTCTATCTTGGAAGCTGGAACTCACTGTGTGACTACTTGGTTGAAATCTTTCCGCTTTGAGGTTTGAGTTCCTAAGAATGGAGAAAGCATGCCCTTTCTTAATGTAACTCGGATCCCTAAAGAATGCTCTTGTATGGACTTCTCTTAACGTGAAAAACGTGATTGTGTGCCTGCTATGATATACGATTATGGGAGTGGAAGTTCGCCTCTCCCCACAAACATGTGGGGAACACAAACCAAAGTGTCAAGGTACTGTTATAAAGTATGTTAGATGTCATAAAAGCATATAGATAGCACTTAATCTCATGATAGGCCAGATAGAAAATAAAACTGGAACTGAGAAGAATTAAGTAACTACCATAAAACATAGAATTTAAGGAGGAACTAACTTACAGGTTATACAGATATGTGATAAACACCTAAAATGTTCATTGCCTTAAATTTGGTTTCCTGTGGCATCACCCTAATGATGGAAAAATGTATGACATATACATACATACTAAGAATCAGCTGAGGAAGTATTCCAGGGAAGATTGATAGAGCCATGAAGAAGAGTACCCTCTCTTATAGGAAATGGTGCATATGCATTTGTTAAAATGAACATATTAAAGATTAAGCATAACATGCATATGTATATGTATGTATATGTGTGTATATATATTATGTATGTATGTATGTATGTATGCTGGTAAGTAAACACATAAGCACAGGATAATAGACATCAAAGAGAAAGAATGTTCTTATTAATCCTGGCACATGTATTAAGGAAAGACAATATGAACTTGTGACTAGAGCCATGACCTCTGTGCTTTGTAGTGAACTTCCAATGGGTTCATAAACGTGAAGAGCTTAGAACAACAGTGCCTGACACCTTGGGAATGTGTAATAAACATGAACTCACCTAATTTTCCTTCCCATTGTCCTTAATTATACACCTCTACAGAATGATGGCTAGAGTTTCAAAATCTACTGTTTTGAGATCTGAGAGATCTTAAGAAATACACTGAAATTTTATGGATGTACTTTCTGATGTTACTAGGAGACACAATCTCACAGCAAACTCCCTGATCTTTCCAACCACTTTTCCACAATTTAGAAATATATAAGTATATATACATATATACATATAATATAATATATACATATATATTTATGCAACATAAAATAGGTTATTAATTTGAAGAAGAGCAGGGAGTATGTGGGGAAGTTTAGAATTAGGGAAGAGAGATGTAACTATGTTATAATTTAAAATATAAAATAAATTTACTGAATTTTGTGAGACAGTCTACCTGTGTAGTTCACTGGGCTTAGAAATTGCTGTGAGACCAGAATTGTCCATAACTGGCACTGATCCTTCTACCTCCACCTCCGGGGTGCTGGGATTACAGGTATGTGCTCCCTTGTGCAGCTTATGCAGAAATATGTACACACCTGCTCCCAGGATCTCATGTGAAGACACTTACAGCTATCATGTTCCTACTAACTCATTCCCCTCCTTGTTCAACACCAGTTATTGAATTTCCTATGGAAGTTAATGCAAATAACAACTATTTGTGTTACCCAAAGCACCTAGGTTTAAATATTTGCTTTGAGACTGGTAGTGTGGTGTGTGTGTGTGTGTGTGTGTGTGTGTGTTCCTACCAAACTAAAACAGGGTGCAAGGTTTTTTACTGTTACAACACTATCTAGTTACATCTAGTACTATAACAGGCATTCAAATATTTGAACAAATGAATGAACAGTAGATGAAATCTGAACTCTTAAAACACTGACGACTGCTTATGTTGGAGAGGATGTGGTGTAAGAGAACATTCCTCCACTGCTAGTGGGAATGAAAACTTATACAGCCACTTTNGTGTGTGTGTGTGTGTGTGTTCCTACCAAACTAAAACAGGGTGCAAGGTTTTTTACTGTTACAACACTATCTAGTTACATCTAGTACTATAACAGGCATTCAAATATTTGAACAAATGAATGAACAGTAGATGAAATCTGAACTCTTAAAACACTGACGACTGCTTATGTTGGAGAGGATGTGGTGTAAGAGAACATTCCTCCACTGCTAGTGGGAATGAAAACTTATACAGCCACTTTGGAAATTGGTATGGCACTTTCTTAGAAAATTGGAAATCAATCTACCTTAAGACCCAGCTATACTAATTATACTTATATACTCAAAAGTTGCAAAATCATACCACAAGGACACTTGTTAAACTATGTTCATAGTAGAATTATTCCTAAAAGACAAAAACTGGAAGCAACCTAGATGCCCCTCAATTGAAGAATGGATAAGGACAATGTTGTACATTTATACAATGGACATAACTCTGCTGAAAAAAAAAACAACCTCATGAAATTTGCAGGCAAATAGATGAAACTAGAAAAAAAATCATTCTGAGTGAGGTAACCCAGACCCCAGAGAGCCAAACATGATATATACTCACTCATAAGTAGTTATTACAGGTAAAGGATAGGATATCCAACCTACACTCCACAGTCCCAGAGACTGTAGATAACAAGGAAGGCCCAAAGAGGGATGCATAGATTTCCTTGGAAAAAGGAAGTAGAAAAGATCTCCTGGGTGAAACGTTGATGGAGATTGAGGGGATGGGGGGATGGGAACTAGAGGGAGTGGGTTGGGTGGGCTGGGTGTGGGTAGTAGTTTGGAGGGAGAATGGAAGAGTAACAAAAGAGACATCTTGATACGAGGAGCCATTTTGGGGTTAGGGAGAAACATGGTGCCAGGGAAACCCCAAGGAATGCACAAGGATGACCCCAACTGAGACTACTATCAAAAGTAAAGAGAGTTCATAAATTGATCATCTGCTATAAAGAATTTGGTGACTTCCCTAATTGCCATCAGAGATATTCTATCCAGTAACTGGTGGAAGCAGAGGCAGAGACCCACAGACAAGCTCTGCCCTGAGCTCTAAGAGTCTTGCAGAAGAAAGGGAAGGGGGATTGTACCAATTAAGGGGTTTATGATGGGATAACCCATAGAGACAGCTGACATGAGCTTGCAGGAGCTCTTGGACACTGGACCAACAGTCAGGGGATCTGAATGATAACAACCTTACCCTCTCTTCACGTGTGTGACAATCGTGTATTTTGTTCCCTTAGTAAGGCTTCTAACAGTGAAAGCAGGACCTCTCCCTGGCGCTTATATGGCTTTTGATAACCTGTTCCTCATGCTGGATGACTTGGCCCCACCTCAATACAAGGGGAGGAGCTCAATACTGCCTCAACTTAATGCTCCGTGCTTTGCACAAGACCATCAGAGACGTGTCCCTTTCTGAATGGAGATGAAGGAAAAGTGGATGAGGAGGGGTCGATGGGAAAAGGGAAGGGGCTGGAGGAAAGGAGGGAGGAGAAACTGGTTGGCATATAAAATAAATTTTTAAATGCTATTTAAATAAAAAAAGAAAAAAGAAATCTGAGCTCTTCCTATTTCCCACTTCTTATTCTGTCAGTTAATACAAATTCTGTCTACCTAACTTTCTGAGTATATATTTTTCCGAGTTTTCTGCCCACACTTTCTCAGCCTGTTTTATGGTATTACTCTCACCTGGATTACTAAAACTGCATCTTTTCTATTTTCATTTTTGAAGTCCTCATTTGTCCTGGTGTACTTAGTGCAGCTGGGGTGTTCCTAGTATCATAAAAGTCAACCGTCTTGCTCCATAACTTAACATTCAAAACTATCATTAAAAAGTGCATGCCACATGATTTCCTTTCTATAACGTTCTCCAAAGTACACAGCTTAGGTGATGCAGATGTATCCAACAGATGTTAGAAGACAAAGATGGAAATGTGGGGTGGATGAAACTATACAGGAGTGACCGTAAAGATTTCCATATGCCGATAATCAGATTTTCGGTATAACTGATCACATAAGTCTATACATATAATCAAATTTCATAGAGCTACACACGGGGGGGGGAATGAATGCCAAAACTGGTCTAAAATGAATAGTGTTCATACGTCCTGATTAATAGCATTATGTAAATGTCAGTCTCTTAGTTTTATATGATATTTTCATATGAGATTGCACTGGAAAGCTGGGGGAGGCCAGATTATGGATTCATGAACTGCTACGTATCAAATAGGCACATTTTATTATTCGTTTTTATTTCAAACTATTACTATTTCCCTCATCATCTTCATATTCCACAGGTCTCTGAAGTATCTGGCCTTGAAATTGGATCACTTGCCCCATCTCCTACTGAGTATGTAGGTGACTTGGAGTTAAGGAAGGCAAACAAATATGTCATTAGTTAGCCTGTTGTTTCATTAGTGTTAGTATCTTCTTTTAAATGAGGGTATGACAGAAAATAAATTATTCAATGTATATTCTTGGTTCTTGCTGCTACTACGACCAGTTAGGTACCTAAATACCCTGCTAAGAATCGTTAAAGCACAAACATCACATGTTCCATTGGAAAGAAAAATGCTCAGTCTCTGAGGTGCATCAAAAGCATGCTGCAAATCTCAACTCATTATTTTAGAAGGCGTCATTATGCAAATTGGTAACGTATTGCCACCTTTATAGAAGAAAAATCATGTTTCTCCTTAATCCCTCTAGATGTATGCATTTGGCAAGTCTTTAAAACTCTGTCTCTCGCTTCCTTTAGCCTCTCTTGCAAGTTTAATTGCTTTTTCACTTCTTCAGCTTTGGCATTCACTCACAAAGGGAGCCACTGCTTAATATTAATGTTCCCTTGAGATGACACAATGCCTTGCCACCCTCGGTGAGAGGCAGGCAAGAATGCTGGGCCTCACTCAGTGCCTAGCTTGCATGAGACTAGAGCAGTGAGCTTTCAGATGGAGGGAAAAAAATTTTTTTCTCATTGCCTTGCCAGCATGAGGTGTAAAATTCTAATAATCTGAACAAGCTTGGAGTCACCTAGGCAATTCGGCTGGTGGGTGCCATGTGAAAGAGAGAGATAATCATTAATGTCACTCCTGAGACAGGAGGGTCTTTATGGACAGAAATAGATTCCACTAGAGCATTGCACTGCACACAGCCTATTGAAGTGCAGACAACGATTTAGAAAATGCTTTGAGGGCAGGAGAGCAGGTTTAAATCAAGTCCAGCAGCATGCGATTAGTAGATAAAATAACTACTCTGTTGCGCTTTGGTCTCTATGAAGTATCATGACTTTCAATTGTGTGTGACAAGTCATTGACGCATATTAAAATGAAATGCTCTCCCCAAGCAGCATTTACTCTGTGAAATTCTTTATATAAATGCTACAGGTAAGGAGCAAGAGAGAATAAAGTCTGCCTACCAGCTTATCTACCATACACAATACCCTGGAAAAGGAAACAGTGTCCCATGCCTAAAAGTCTCTTTGCAGGATTAATGTCAGTGGCAAGGACAACAAATTATAGAGAGATCATCTCCCAGTTTGTTTTTGTGTTCATCCATTCTTCCACAGTCATCCCACACACAAATAGTTTCCTTCTTAATTTAGCTCTCAACAAACTCAGAACATACTTGTTTTTCTTGCCTTCTCACATTGTGAACTTTCACCTTTCATTTGAGGAAACATGGCTTCTGTTTCCTGCATTCAAGTTTCTAAAAACCACACCCCTTGCACTGGGGGACAAATATAAACACGTGACACCATGACAATGGGTGTGATAGTAGAAAAGACTGCTGTTTAGAGTCTCGTGTGTGGATGGCACATACAATGCAGATGTGCTGGATAGCAGGGTAGCCTGTGACCCGGGCTGAATGGAGCACATTGTGCAAAATTTCCTCATGCTAGTCAATATGGCATGTGATTTTAAATTCATAAATTGACTCCAGAAAATTCCATCCAATACTTTTGGAGCATGATGAATCATGGGAAACTGAAACCAAGAGTGAAAAGAGACAACTATGTTACCTTTTGTCTAGGTTGAAATTAGAATTGTGGCTATCCAAGGTAGTATGTTTTTACTTATAATACAACTCCTCAGAACTTTAAGCATTACCATATTTAAACATGTGGGAAAGCTATATACATGGAAACCAGGGTCATATTTTATCTCATTGTAGAGCTCTCTTTTGGCAGAGGAGTAATGAAAATTTTTTATGTTTGTAAGATTTCAGTATACAATTTTATTAAAGCTTATGGTGTTCCATGCATTTAATTATTATACAAAATAAAAAGTATTCAGTAAGTTAAGATAGTATCTATATAAGTAAATAGATGAAGAATTGGTGCCTTCATGGGCTAGACACATGGCAGATTCACTGGACTTTTCCCAGAAGAACAGTATGATTTATGGTTCAGCCTGTGAACTGTTTAAGATTGTCTCATTCCTAGTAAATGATTCAGATGAGAAGATAAAGGTCTCCTGGTGGTACCATCTGGCAATCATATAAAATCTACTTTGTGTATCACACTAAGTGTTTACAAAGTACTTTCTTCTCTATAAAAATACCACATCCTCTTAACAGTCCAGGAAGTTTGATGATCAGAAGTTTGAGGGTTTTAGAAGATAATGGTCTCACTCACAGACCCTTTCAGCTTGTCATCATCCTGGTAGAAGGAGGAGGGAGGAAGAAGAGAAGAAGCAAAACTCTTCATCCCTTCCTTACCCACTCCAACCTTCTGAAATGAGTTGAAATCTTTTAATGTAGCTAAAGTGAAATGAATCATGCTATGCAAAAGGCAAAACTTCATCACAACAAAAATGGGGGGCTGGTTGTATGACGTGATCACTGGTACTCTTTGAAGCAAGTGGCAACAGAGTGACCCACCTGAGAAGTGAAGAAAGAAATCTGACGGTGAAGCTCTAGGCCAGTCTGTTGAGCTGAGGTCTCCTGCCTCCTCTGGACAGTCCAGAAAGAGGCCATGGCCCATCCTGCCTCCTCACCAAATCCATGAAAGCAAGTGCTGCCATAAATGACTTTGGGAACTAAATAGAAGGACTGTGTTTAGTGAGCCATGGTTCTCATAGGTGTGTTGTCTTCTGATGTCACCGTTTGGCCTTCCACTTCCGAAAGTACTATCTGGTCTCTTCATGGTCATTTGGGAGGGATTCTTTTAATTTATAAGTTAGATTTTATCACTTCATTTAAAACCTTGAAGTAGCTTCTTGTAGTGTTTGGAAAAATATCTAAAGGCATTACCCTGGCCTACAAGGCTCCTCACAGGCTGCCCTCATTACTTCTCAGCCTCCTTTCCCCACTATGATATGACAGCCTTTGTGCTAGTCTGTGAAGTTTCTACACAAGCTTCCACCTTGGGGTTCTTCGCTACTGCTTTTCATGCTGCTTTCAGGACAATTTTCCCAGTATCAGCATAGTTTGCTTGTGTTGTTTCTCCCAGGAGACTATTCAAACATCTCCTTTCAGAGAATACTCTGGCCCATCATTTTGGAAGAGGCACATCACGCCAAATAGATTACAGACTTGTCTCCAGTCCTGATACTAAATTCCAAGGAGAAAGAATCTGCCTTGTTCATCAGAGACCAAGTATCTACCATAGTTCCATGAATCTCACTGTAGTTGGGAGCAACAGGAATGTTACATAGTAAAATAACAGAACTGCTACAACTCATTCTGAGGAGATGGCTACATGGGCACGAGCATTTGCTGCACAGGCATGAGGAGCAGAGTTCAAATCCCCAGAACACACACGAAGAAAGAAGTGGTAGTGTGTATTTCTGCCCCCTTGCTCCAATAAAGAAATTGAAGCAGACACAAGAGAATCCTCAAAAGTCAATAGTCCAGGTAGCTGGGTGTATAAAATGGAGAACAGCAAGAGACTATTCCTCAAACAGGTGCATGGTGACAATGGATATCCAAGGCTATCCTATCAGCTCCACATGGGTGTGCCGCACACATACCTGAACTCACACACATACAGAAATGGATGGATGTATGCATATATGTATACTCACACACACATGGTGAGGGGGAGAGAAAGAAATTTAAACTAACAAAACTTGATCTTCTACCTAATATACTTCTTATAAATAGAGGCTATGCGGAACTATGGTGTTTGACCAGAAAGTCTAGTAGACCTAGGGAAGGAATAGGGTGATGACAGATGCGCTAGAACTCTTCGACTGTGTGAACCGCTCTGTGAACATTTCCTGCAGACAAGCACAAATATTGCTTCACCCTAGATAATGTATCAGTGACAGACCAAAGAAACAATATCATCTAAGTCTATCCTGGAAAACTAATGAGTTGAATAGAGTTCCTTACATGAGACTGAGAGAAGAGCTACAGAAGTATGGGCAACTTCTAAGTGGCTACACCACTAAAGAAAATGTCTCTTCCTTCCCTCAGCCGCTATTAGCTCCACAGCAGTCTTCAAGGAGAGGCAGGGCTTCATGAGCCCCAGTCCTTCCACCATGATGGAAAGTTAATCCTGTGCAGCCCTCCTGTGGGGCATCACAGCTGCGGTCACTTCAAGAGGTCCAAAACCATCTCCTACCTAGAGGACGGCGTCTCACAAACAGGGACCCTAAGATAAATCTAAAGCCTGCATCTCTTCCTCCATTTCTGCCAGGTAATGTCTTCATTGGTCCTGACAGCGGGATCAGTACGACGAAAAGATGAGTGAAATTACAGCACTTTGAGAATTTAAAAACCCTTCATAATGAGGTCTTAGATGTGCTATAAAATATTTGAGCTCAAAATAAAAGATGGATGAAGCAGATGAGGAAGTGTTGATTACCCAGGAGACAGATGTACACGGGTTCATTATACAATTTTATGTACCTTTGTGTCTGTTACAAATTTTGCATAATTTATGAAGGTAAGGAATAAGTGCTGCTCTTATAAGTAGAAACAAGAGCCCTACAGTCTTGTGATTTAGAATTTTGGTTGTTATTTTTTTATTGAGAAGATATTATAGTTGTCTTCCTTAAGGCTATTTATAAAATAAACTAAGCCTGAAAATTATTTCCAGCCCTACATCACAATTATTATGACAAAAAGTTTTACATTAAATTTCAATGTAATATTCTTTAAAATATCTTCAAATTTAATTTAAATCATTTGAAATAAGGACAAAGCCATTTCTAGGGTCCCCTTCTTGATGTGATGTTCCTTTGGTGGCTGCTGTGTCTTTCATTCTACCCCCAAGAATGTCTGGGGGTAGAAAATAAGTAACCGCCCTCTATATAATGGCTGTGCCATTCAGACTTCCACATGTTAGCGGTTTTACTGCCAAACATCACAGGTAATATAAGACAACTAATGTAACCAGGAGAAACTTAAGATCAACATCTTAATTCCCGTCCGCAGATTTATTGCTGAGATGATGTCTGAGATCCCCATTGGATTTCCCCTAAAACTCTCAGAACCTAGTGAAACTCATAGTGATGGTCCCTGTTTCCCTGAAATGCTGGATAATGGAATTCTACAGTGTTTACAGCCCAGGAAAACCTAGCAAAGGTAGGCACCCTTAGTGTTTGTTTGTTTGTTTGTATGACATCTAGATCTAGCTAGAACAACTTACATCAGGTTTTCATTTTCAAATAAAAAATATCAGAATGTTTTGAAAATCAGTTATTACATTAATTAAAATTCATTTAACACATCTCCAATCTTCTTGATTTTGTCCAGTTTCACTTGTTTGACTAAACTTACCTAGATTTTAATTTTAAACTCTCTTAAGAGATATAACACTTTCAAACCAATAAGTGGTAGCCAAGTTTGAAAATTCAGATTATCAGATATGAATTTACTATATGGACATAAAAGAGATCCTTAGCAACTTCCTGGAGCACATGTAATGAAGATGAAGACAGCCCCATGTTCTGGACTTTCCAGAACTGGATAGTAAGTCATCTCAAATAATGGCATCTAAATAGTTAGCCAGTTGCGCATCATGATGAAATGCTTTTTGTAAATCAGAAAACTGAGTATGAAGGATTGTTTTATAATTCCTCGAAAGGCAATATTATTAAAAGGAAAATGTGATCCCAAATGGGTCTTTGTGGAATTCTCTGTAGAGTTGCCACAAACTGAATAAACCCATAAACCTCAGAAGTCAATAGGCCACTTGGAACTAGTTTTGTTGTAGAGTAATAGATTGTAAAAGCAAGTGTTCTACTCCCAGCGCTTTTCCATTTCTGCTCCATGAGTTCCTTAGGGAAAAAACACAAATCTATAAATGGAATGGAAGTGGGGCATTTTGAAATGATTTTATTGCCTAAAAGAATACCAGCTCAAATAACTCCTCAGAGCACTTGTCAACAGAAGACATTTATTGGAAAGCAAAGATTGGAATTCTATGAAGAGTATATTGAAAATTTAGGTGGATTCATTTTCCATCTTAGCAAATTTACCCTCTTAGAATGCATAAAGTAATTAAATGGAGTACCACTAATAAACATAATTTGTAGTTTGCTCAGTTTTTTAAAGAGCCATTCCTCTACTAAGTGGGGTCCTTTGCTTTCAAGATACTGAGCACTATATTCTCAGGTAGAAAGTAACCACAACCATGGCTACTATAGAAATACTGAGTGGCAAATTTTAAGGAAGCATGTCTTAGAAAGAGACTTCCACTTTATAATCATAGCAAAGGGAAAAAAATCCCTCTCTGATCTAAACGTTATATTTGCCCATTTTTTTTGAAGTCTGCACTCAGGTGTTTAGCTGAAGTCACAATATCATGACTAGCATCAGACTCTTGTTCCTTTGCCATAAGTATATCATTCCAAACAGGCCATAAGTCTACTTTTCAAACTAGAAATGTCACTATTGCTTCAACAGAACAAACATACATAAAGGAAATATGTAAGTATATCTTTAGCCCGTAAGGTACCCATTGAAACTCAAGGAAAACTTCTAAGAAAAAGATTTGAAAGATATTTGAATAGTTCCCAGTGAACATGCACAAATTGTTCTCCTTGAAATATTTGTTCCTTGTTATTTTGGGAAATCTTCTTACTTACATATTTTATTCTCTTATAAAATTGAGTATGCTTAATCTCCACACCCCTATGAAAATTTCATTCTGAGCCTCCCCATCTTGGAAAACAAGAGCAGAAATGAGGAAAAGGAGGCAGGCTAAGAAGGACACAGCAGCAGGTGGGAAGCCTGTGTGAGGCTCCAAGATTCTAGACTGTGACCATATACATACACCAGGATGAAACTACAGAAAATATATTTTATTATCCTCTACATTATAACATATATTACACCTCTAGTATGTACCAGGTTCTCTACTAGGCTCTGTCATATAGAATGGTATTATTCTGAGAATGGTATTGCTACTTTTACAAAACGAACAAAGAATTTCTTTGACATTAGAACAGTTCCCAAATCACACAGCAATGTTTGAAAGATTCAGCTCAAGGATACAATCATGAAAGTCAGTATGCCTTCATTTTCCTCAGAATTGACCATCAAATAATTCATAGCACTATTTCTGATTAAAATAGGACCAACATTGTGAAATTAAAATTTTTTCAATAAACATACCCAGTAAGGGAATAGCATGGCAACTTTATCAAGAGCTTCTGCAAATCAATGAGACAATTATAATAAAAAACTGTTAAAGAATTTGAAAATATACTTCTTAAAATAGAATATTCAATTGCATATATATGAATTATTTCATTAGTGATCATGGAACTACAAAGGAAAACTATGATAAAATGTCATTACTTCAGGACCAGATTGCCACAAAATATGGATGAAGACACTTAGTCATATATAGCATTGCTAGTGTGTCATTCTAGCCTTTATGGGAAAGAGTAAACACTAAAGGAAATAGCAAGGTAGACCTGATCTGTAGAGGAAAAAATGGGGGAGGGGGTCTATCAGGGAGTGAGGAGGGAGAAAAACAAAGAAGGAGGGGAAAGGGTAACACAAGGGCAAGAAGGTCTGAAAAATTCATAAAGTATCATACTATTAAGTATTTATCTAAAATCCCTTTAATAGATATGAGTCTGTGTACAAGTACACACACCAATTGGTTATCCAGTACTAAAAATGGTGAGCTCTGAAAATACAAACATATAGACAACATCATAAAGACAGACTGCATTTACGTATTTAGGAATTATGTATTAGAAATATATATCTGCACACACGTGCATGTAACAACAACTAAATAACAAAGAAATTTCTTGACTTGAAAGAGAGTAAGGAAAGGTCCTTGGGAGAATTTTGAAGGAGGAAAGGAAAGGGGAAAATAATGCAATTATAATTTCACACACTAAAAACAACAATTTTAAAAAGTAAGTGTGTATATCATCTATAACAGATCAATTCCACTTGTATATATAGAAGCAAAATAAATTGGTGTGTGTGTGTGTATAGGAAATATATTAAATATTCAAGTATATTCAAATCAGTACTGTTCACAGTAACCAAAAATTTTAGGTAGGTACCCAGAATGTTTAATCTGTGAATATTATTACCTGTAAATACTTCAGATAAAACACTACCTTCTTAAAATAATTTAACTCTATTCAGTTATGTTCTTAAGTTATGTAAAATTTATTGACCTAAATGGAAGTTTGTAGTATGTAAGAGCTAGCATTTTGGGGCACAGAATGTGCATACCTAGCTGTGTCTGTATATGCAATTGAGCAAAAGAACATACATAAACACACAGAATTTACAGAATGAGAAGCAAAAACTACATGCTAAGTTTTATATAGTAAAATTTTGTGGAAGATTTTCTGTGCAGCATTAATTCAAACAACCACATTTTAATGCATATAATTAGTAGAAGTCATAATATTCCTACTTTATGCCATAGTGGTTTATATATCCTCTCAAAATAAAGAGAATTTTTATAGCTATTATGTAGACTGAAAATAATCTCTTCCAAAATTTTCCTTTCCTATTTTTTCTGGTCAAATCAGAAAGAAAAATATGCCCTATCATTTCTGCTAACAGTGAATAGTTCTGGGGTTTCCTGAATAGTTTTCCACAGAACTGATATTAATCAATGAATAATGATATAGTTCAACCCCAAATTCCATCTACTTAGTAATAAAGGCTATTTTCATAATTACGTATGCAAACTAACGCCTCATTACCTCAGAGCTGGCTTATTTTAGGCTGATTAAGTGTCAAGGAAGGTCGTTCATACAGCTGAATGCTAACAAAGTACTAGAAACTGTTGTCTCCTAACCATCTTCATGAGCACCAGACATAAGTTTTCCAAGCTGTGTTTGCTAGCTTTTCATTGCTTTAACAAAATAGAAGAGAAATCTGACTCACAGTTTCAAAGGTTTACGTCCATGGTCAGGTTTGCTTTCAGCTATGTGGCTAGGTAGTAGATTATCCATGGCAGAGAAAAGCTGGTCACTTCAAGGCAGCCAGGAAGCAAAGAGAGAGAGAGTGAGAAGCAGTGCCAGGACCCCATCATCCCACTAAAGGCCACACCCTCTGTTGCCCTTTTCTCCCAAAATGACCTGTCTCCCAAAGCTTTCACCACTTTTGTTCACATCCAGTCCCATGCCAACATCTTCCTTCTGCCACAGCCCCCCTTCACTGTATCCTCTTCTTTTCCTTTGTTTCTCTTCAGAGAAGTTTGGGCTTCCCGTGGATATCAGCCAATCGTGGTATATCAAGATACAGTGAGCTTAGGCACCTCCTCTCCTATTAAAGCTAGACTAGGCAACCCAGTGGTAGGATGAAAGGGTCCCAAAAGCACGCAAAATACAAATGGATGGAAATAGAAAACACTATCCTGAGTGAGGTAAGCCAGACCCAAAAAGAAGAATATGGTATGTACTCACTCAGAAGTGGATTCTAGCCATAAATTAAGAACATTGAGCCTATAATTCGTGATCCTAGAGAAGCTAAATAAGAAGCTGAACCCAAAGAAAACCCTATAGTTATCCTCCTGGATATTGGAAGTAGACAAGATTCTCAGGCAAAAATTGGAAGCTTTGGGGTGGGGGTGGGGTGGAGGTAAGGGGAGATGGGGAGAGAGAAGTGAAAAGGGGAGGATGGGGAGACCTTGGGGGAATAGGACGGTTGGGGTGGAGGAAGGCTGGATATGGGAGCAGGGAAGTAGATATCTTAATTAAGGGAACCATTTTAGGGTT
>LOEQ01009033.1:0-28389 GCA_001685075.1 Bramus lutescens | reverse complement strand
AGCAAAATTACAGTTATGAAATAGCAATGAAAATAATTTTATGGTTTGGAGTCACTACAACATGAGGAACTCTTTTAAAGGATCGCAGCATTAGGAAGATTGAGAACCACTGCTCTAGATGTAAGAGTAGGAAGCATCCTTCAGGATGTAAGCTAAACTAAGCAGTTCCTAAATAGAACACAGGTCATGCAGGTAATATAGGAGCAACAATAAGCAAATGTGACCTCACGAAATAAAAAATCTTTTTGTACTGCAAACTGTTAACTGACAGAAAAGACAGAATTTAGAATAGAAAAATATCTATGCTAGCTATACGTCTGAGAGAATATCAATGTTTAGAATCATCAAAAAACAATTTAAAATGGGCTATGAAACCAAATGGAAAGTTTTCAAAATAAAATAATGCAAATAAAATATTTTCTTTTTTTTAGCATCCTTAGCTGTCACTAAAATGCAAATAAAAACTACTTTTATATTTCATCTTGCTGTAGCCAGAATAGCTATGATCAAGTCTTCTTCCCAATTTCGTCAGCCTTGCCATGCAATTTATTGAGTACAAAGATTGCTGCTCTAATGCTTATGAGTGTAGGGCAATGCACAGGGGCAACTTATTAAGGATCTAAGCACTAAAGACAATCTACTCTCCCTCACCTAGCAGCCATCAGCTGTCAATAACCGCTCAGTTAGAGGTGGGCTTTCATGAGTCCTTCCTTCCGCCATGATGTAATTTTGACTATTCTTATCACCTTTACTGCTCAGCACATATATGACACTTGCAGAAACAGACATGTGTTACCTATGGTTCAAATATAAAAGCAAAATAAATTTAAGCTAAAACTGTTATTTTCCCTTTTAATGTTGTCATTTTGCTGCTACGAGATTTACTTTTTCTACAAAACTAAACTAATTTATTGTTACTCCCTAAATTTCTCATGATTTCAATTGCATTTATAAAACCTGAAATTATTTATTTGAACTTATTGCTAATATATGACTACCTGATCCATCCATCTGTTCAAGAGAAACAGCTTCTAGCTGAGTTCAGTTGGGCTGTAATCTCAGTACTTGAGAATGTGCTGCACGAAAATTACAACTTTGAAACCATTCTTCTGTCTCAAGCTTGCTAAAATTGATTGCTAAGAGTTCTACTCTCTTCTATACAAGTAGCACACTTAGTATCCTGCTCCCAGAACCAGGTAATGTCTTGCCAGAATAGCATTATCAGTTGAAAAATTAAAAGACAAGAAGAATCAGAATCCAGCAAAATGTCCTAATGCGTGATTTAAGGATCTGTCTTTAAAAAGAAATCAGTAACTTAATGGGAAAGAAAGAAAGAGCTGGTGGGGTTCTATGTCTATTGTTCATGAAGGAATGGGCCGTAGTGTTCTGTGTGGGCACTGTATAAGGAGAAAAGACTGAGGGCCCTATATCTATTGTCCATGAAGGAATGAGTTTTAGTGTTGCTCTGTGTTGGCACTGTATGAAGAGAGGAGACTGAGGGGTCTGTCTAAACCCATGAAGGAATGGACTGGAGAATTCTGTGAGAAAAGGGAAATGACAGAGCCATGCAAGACAACAAGTCTCTGTTCAACCAGAGCAACTTGACAGTGAAGGAACCTCTCGCACTGAAAACACAATAAGCTACCTCAAAAGAAACCTGATTTATATATATATATATATATATGGAAAAAGAAGATGCCTGACTTCTCTACAAATGCCTGAGTCATTTTGATGAGTAAAAAGGAAGCTGAAAGGATATGTAAAGCAGGGGCAATAGTTTATGACCAAATTCTGAATCATATCCTTTATGGATAATCATGAATATGCAGCACTCATGGGAATAGTCTCCAAATGCTTTCCAGACAGTACAAAGAAAATTGAAGTTCATAAAGAATTTTATACATCTTAATGCACACACCTTATTTCTGCAAAGAAAAAAGGAAACCTAAATTCTCCAAATAACACAAGTGAGTTGTTAGTTCTAAATTTGAAACTTATGCAAACACAGTCAGATTGTCATCAAAAATGGAAGGTTAGTTTTAATCTCGTTCTGCCTAAAGTACCAAGTTTTTAAAATTCAAAGTGATCGAATTTTGTAAGGCTTCACAAGTTTATTTTGTTTGAAGTTCATGTTTGATTTTTTTCTAATCTAGTGCATTTTAAGAGACTAATTACAAGTGGCTAATTATCAAAGTAAGCCAGGAATTTGCAATAGAGGACCACTGCTGTGGTTAAACAATCCTCACTCCTTTGTATTCACAGCAAAGACAGTCATGAACTCAAGACAAAGGCCCACACTAGAGCTTTTATGTGTTTACCAGAAGTAGCATGTTCCCTAAGTCATAGAGAGGACTATCCAGACACTCATCCTCCTTTGACTTTGGATACCGTTACCTGCTGGCTACTCATTCATTGCTGAGTTTCACTTACAGGTGTTTATGGCTGCAGGTGCACTTGTAGCAGGTGCTGCTGGCTTCACATGAAAGTCCCCAGCCCTTACATTTTTCTGCTTCTGGGGTCCATGGCGAAATAAACCTGAAACTCTACCTGTGAGTTTTTTTGTGATGGTGTTTGTTTTTTTCCAACAGTGGGGGCTCCTTCAGTCTATGTTCTCCATAGGTAGTATAGTCGAAGAGTCGTGGGGACATTCTTCAGCCAATATGGAAGCTGGTGCATCAACCTTCCAACTGATGTTCTTTGTGTGGGATAATTTTGGGTGATTTCTATTCTGCCTCCCAGAGGTCTCTAATGGAAATCAGTTCCATTTGCTGAAAGCAGTCGCTCATTAGCCACCATAATTGGTTTCTTTCCCTTCCAAATCTCTTTTCACACCCTCCTTTTGGTCTTTCCTGGGATCATAGCCCAAATCTACATGTTCCCACATTCTACTATCTGATTTCAATGTAGGAAAAAAAATCAACCTGAGGTTATGCTGTTTTAATACATGAAAACCATTAGAGATTTGTTTTAATATTTTGTATTTCCCTGGGTTTTATTATATATAATTTTCTATTTAGATACAAAAGGTAATATGCCGATATGAGCATCCGTGAACTAATTTAATTAGCTACAAAACTGAATTTCAACAACATAATGATAATCAAAATCAGGGACAGCATGTTTATGCAGGATGATTCATGAATATACACTGTGAGGAGGTACAGGTGTTTGAAGGTGTGTGTAAGCGTCTGAGGGGTAGGTCAAAAGTTAATCTCCAGTGTTTATTCTCAGTAGCTTTCTTATTTTTTGAGACAGTATTTTTCACTGGCCTGGGGCTTTGACTAAGCTAGCTAACCAGAAAAAGAGTCCAAAGATTTCCAGACATCCACGTGTCTCTAACTCCCCAGAACTGGGATTTAAAACACATACCACTGAGACAGGGCTCACAAGTCTGCATTTGGATTAGTTGTAGTTTTCTATAATGGCCTCTGTCTGTGGCAAAGAGAAATTTCCTTGATGGGTGTGGGTGGAGACTACACTTACCAGTGAATATAAGGACAAGTCTTGAGTGTAGTTAGAGATTATGCTGGTTTAGTAAAGTAGTGGTTATAGGTCCTTCTCCAAAATCCATAACATCACTAGCCATAAGTGAGTGGTAGGTTGGGATTTCAGGACCAGGCATGGTTTCCCACTCGTTGAGTTGGTCTTAAGTTCAGTTTAGAGAGCAGTTGGTTTCCACAAAGAACTACAGGCAACTAAGGGATGCTAAGGGTGAGATAAAAAGTTTTCCCCAGGAAAGAGCACACCAATTGGTTATTCAATATCAATGGTCAGCCCTGAAAACATACATACAAGCAACATGCTATAGACTGAGCAGTTACATTTAGAAATACACATGTATAAGTATATGTGTGTATACACACACGCATGTGACAACAGTTTCTGCAAAACAGGCCATGAATCTAAAAGGGATTGAGGAAGTGTAGAGGGGAGAGTTTGGAGGGAGGAGAGAGAGAGAGGAAAATGATGTAATTATATTTTTAATCTCAAAAATAAAAGAACAAAAATCTTTACACCATCACACCCAGATTTTCTAATTTGGATTCTGGAGAACAAACTTAGGTCATCATATTTGTTCAGCAAGAACCTTACTAGCTGAGCGGTCTCCCAAGCCCTAGATAGAGATTTCTTTCTTTCTTCCTTTCTTTCTTTCTTCCTTTCTTTCTTTCTTTCTTTCTTTCTTTTGTTTTTAGAGTAGGGCAGACAATGTTTGGGGAAAGAAAACAGGAGATGTTGTAGGACCCATTTCTCTTCGAGTCCTCATTCTGGGTTGTGGTTTTGTAGTACATCCACTTCATGATAATTCATCAAGTTATGTATTTACCTGTGTGTTCTTTGGTTCCCTACATTACCTTTTCAACAATTTTGATTTTCAAAGTTAAGTTTAAGATTAGCTACTTTCAAGTGCCAATCAAACCCTAAGGAATTATTTTCTTCACAATTTTGATTTTTATCTTCTGTAAAAAAAAAATCATATAAACTGGAAACTACAGAAACTAAAAAAATTTTTTAAAAAACTACGTAAGCATATTTAACCTAATTGAACATGCTCTGATTTATTCTCTCGGATTCTTAGATTGAATATGCCAGTGGTAATTATTCCTGAATATATTGGCTTTATTACTCACACACTGGTGATCGTTTAACATTTTCAAAAAGGCAAATCCTGAGTGATGTTCAATTAAAGCTTCAGACTCAAATGTTTTCCAGTCTCACATATGGCCTTTGCAAAGGATTAACGTGCAAACGATTGTCTTTTAATCTTACGAAAGGCTTAAAAAAGTCAACATCTGCATAAGGAATGGAAAATACTTCTCTCTTATAAATTCCTAAATGAGTAACTACAAAACAAGATTTTTTCCCCACTGTATTGCTGTAAAATATTTGAGAAAGGGATAGGAAGAATAGTTTTCTCTTTTTATTTTCCTATTATCAAGTTGCTCGTTAATGGTAGCAAAATAAATATAGTATAAAATAAAATATATATTAAAACTCATGGTGGTTATAATTTAAAGTTTTCCACACAATTAAAGTTGGCAGAAGGTTCTTTACTCAAAAACATGCTTTCCTGTTCCTTCTCACAGACATCCCTCTGTTCCATATGTCCTCTGTCCCTCTGTCTCCTCTCTGGAGGCATTTTCTGAAGGGTCACTTACATTGTTATCCTGTGATCTTACCTATTAAAAAATAGTCATAATCTGTACCCCATATTTTAATTGGTTTATTTGGTATTTTGATATCTAGTTTCTTGGGTTCTTTTTTTTAGTTCTTTATATATTTTGGAGATCAGTTTGTAGTGATATTTCATTTTTATTTTAATACATAAAGCTTGCCTGAAGATCAGAGTAAAACAGCCGCCTTGGTCAGACTTACTAACCAGGAAGTGGTGACACACACCTTCAAACACAGCAGCCACACTAGTTTGCCACTAGTAATAGAAAAAGGGCAGTATTGTTGCACGCCTTTAATCCCATCCCCAAGGAGGAATATAAAACAGAAGGAGACAACTCTCACACATAGTCTCATTCTGAGATTCCAGGTGGCAGGATTGCCATTTCACACTGAGGTAGAGGTAAGTAAGAGTCAGTGGCTGGCTGTTTTGCTTTTCTGACCTTCAGCTCGAACCCCAATATCTGTCTCTAGGTTTTTATTAATCGTGCTACAGCAGTCCTCTGTCTGATGCAGGGTTGGTGAAGATCTTTCTGAAGAGAGGGAGAGGAGATAATATGAGCAAAGGGGTCGAGACCACTATGGGGATACCCACAGACAGCTGACCTGAGCTAGTGGGAGCTCACTCACCCTGGACTGACAGCAGGGGAACTTGTACAGGACTGAACTAGGTCCTTTGAATGTGGTTGACAGCCATGTGGTTTGATCTGTGGGGCCCCTGACAGTGAGACCAGGATTTTTCCCTAGTGCATGAACTGGCTTTTTGGAAACCATTTTCTGTGAAGGGATACATTATTCAGCCTAGATAAGGGTGGAGGACCGTGGTCCTGCCTCAAAGTAATGTGCCAGAGTTTGTTACCTCCCCATGGGAAGCTTTAACCTCTCTGATAAGCAGTGGATGTGAGTGGGGGTGGGGGGAATGTGGGAGGTGCAGGAGTAGGGGAAGGGGTGGGAACTTGATTTGGTGTGTAAAATGAAAAAAGATTGGTTTTTTTTTTAAAGAATAGCCAGTGAGTAAGTTGATTTCCTTTGTGTGCCCCTCAGTCTGCAGCAAGCCTTGCCCATCTCTGCCAAAGTAGGTTGAAAGAAGAACCAAACAACTTATTTTCGACAAATTTTTGTGCATTGATTATGCAGGTTCAAGGGACTAAGCCTCCATATCCATCTTCTACTCATCAAGTGCTTTGAACATCATTTGTATTTGTAAGAACCCTTCCTAGATCCCTATTTATTTGGGATTCTTTTGGAAACTTCCCCAGAAAGGAAAGAGTCTACTATAGTATTCCTACAAGGAGGCTCATTTTTTCCTCCCAATTTATTTCTCCGAATAATTCTACTAATTACTTAATTATATATAACTTTTGAAAAATAATTTAGGAGCTAAAAGCAGTGGCTCACACCAGGAATCCCACCTCTGGGTAGACTGAGGCAGGAAGATTGTTATGAGTTCAAGGTCGATTTGAGTTACATACTAAGTTTAAGTCCACCCTTGACAAATTTGAGACACTGTCTCAAAAAAAAATAATTTAATCTGTTACTGATTAAACAACGTCTTTTTCTCTCTTTGTTTCTCCCTCTGTTTGCTTTGTAGGATATCCTTAACTCTCTAAAGAACACCAAAAATTTGCTGTACCCTTCCATTTTGCTTCAAGAGAGTAGAATTTTGTTATTTTTAGTTTTTGAATTTTATTCAAGATTTTCCTAGGTAACCCAGGCTCACTCCAAACTCATGATGCTCCAGTCTTGCCTTCCTCAGTATTTGG
The DNA here is from genome assembly GCA_001685075.1 of Bramus lutescens. Lineage (NCBI taxonomy): Eukaryota > Metazoa > Chordata > Mammalia > Rodentia > Cricetidae > Bramus > Bramus lutescens. The sequence goes on along the minus strand of LOEQ01009033.1, from coordinate 21,457 downwards.
GGTACTGGGATACAAAGATTTTGACAGGCCCCAGCCCACAGTCACCAAGAGCACCATGATTCAGTCACTGAGAGTCTTGCCTGCATCTTTATGTTATTTATTTTCCTCTTGGCTTTATGGTGCATCACATACTTGTTTCCTTGCCGTTCAGTTGCATTTCCATTCTTGTATTCTAAGACTTCAACACTATCCTACCTCTCATGTTGATGCACCTTCAGAACATTCTATTGGTTGAAACATAGTCCGAAGCTATTCTTACATCTTTTAACTGGTAGCAAAACCATTAACCAGACTCTCTCTCACTGCTGGCCCTACAAACAGGCTCTTCTCTCTACCCAAAGGTCTTGACCTATCTCTTCAAAGTAAGCCCTCTCTTTTGAGATTGAAGATCTTAATATGATTTAAAATCGACCTCTTCCCACAGCAATTTCAGATAAACTGCCTTTTACCCAAGATCCTATCATAACTTCAACAGTTCATCAGCAGTGAACACAACCCTAACATAACATATGTAAAAGTTCTCGGTGATAAGCTGATGTATATGTTGCCTACAGCAATTGGGAAAATTGTCCCAGGTAATGGTTTCCTTTTTTATTTCCTTTCTTACTAGTAGCATATATAGAGTTCTGAGTACACACAAGTCTTACATAATTAGCATTATCTTTTTAAAAAATGGTGAAATAAACACTTGTGCACAAATAACCCATAGATGTTCTATTCCATCTAATGCTGTGATTCTGGTCACAGACTATAAATGTACTAATAGAGACACTCATAGAAAAAAATGTAATTTACTTGCATGTATAGTACAAATTATATAGGATGATTATTATTTTATAATTATAAACTATAAATGTAAATTATAAACATAGATTTATTATAAAATATAATGCTTACTATTAGCTAACAAAGTATAAATTTTAGATCAACTTATATAAACTTTATATGAAAATTCAGAATTTACCCAAATTGATAATCAAATTGCAGAAGCTACAAAACAAGCAAATGTGTGTATAGGTAAAGTAGATATTAGTTGATCTAGGCAGATGCAGAGAGATAGATAGGTGGACAAATAATCCTACTGAATTATAAAAAAATGGACAGTATAATATAAATACACAAAATATGGAGCAATCCTAGAAACAGTTACTTTGTATTTCTGTTACTACAAATATAAGAAGATACAAGTTTACTTTATGTAAGCTTAAGAATGAATGAAGCTTCATCATTCAATGTTTGTTGATTGAATTAATATTCCTAAATATGTATTTTGCCCTAGATTCTTTCTACATCTGATGTAACAGTCTTTCTTGCCTCTAAGACACACAGGATGACAGAGAAAATACCATAATACCATGTGCCTAGAGTATTGCCACAGAATCAGAAGCTGGACTACAGTATGTTAATTTGGTTTATAAAATAAGAATGAGTCCTGATTACCTACTTCAAGGTGTTTGATGAACACCTTGTAAAGTACAGTAGGACAAAGAGAAAAAAAATCGGTACATTTTTTGTTCTGTTGTAACATGAGGCAAATCAGATATTTTGTAAGCGACATGAAATAAAGCAGAAGATTGATGGAAAATGGCATAGTTGTTGGAGGAAAAGAAATCAAAGTATGGACCTGTTGAGCCAAACTGGATCCTAAGATATGAACAAGAACAAACATAAACTAATACTTCCATTCCTTATTCCATCTTGTCTGGGACAGATGCTCACATTTCTTCCTGATTTTTGTATTGTAATTCATATTTATAAAATTTAAATAATTTTGAAGTCTCCAGTCCTTGTCTCATAGCCTCCCTGACTCTGTATGCTATGCTTGGGTGCTCTCTCTTCCACTTATGCCATTTAAGCATGTGTGCACAGGTCTTAAGAAAACAAGAAAAATGGGAGACAATAACATTGGTATCTAATCCCATTTACACTTTCAGAGAACTGTACATGATATAGTATTGAGAGAAGCCATCAAATTAATACATTTTGCTCATTTACATCTAAAAATAGTAAAATTTCAAAAAGTTATCGTAAGTCAAATGAGAAAAAGCTTAATCAAGTTATATATAATTTAAAAATGCATGTGCTGTATTAATTTTTTTTACTCTTGTAGTATTGTGTGTGATAGTTTGAATGAGAATAGCCCCCCATAGGCTATTATATTTGGCTCATATATTTGGATACTTAAAACCCAGGTGGTGGAACTGTTTGGGAAGGATTAAGAGCATGGCCTTCTTGGAGAAGCTGTGTCAGTAGAGGTTTCAAAAGATGAGCGATTGCCAGTGTTTTCTCTCTCTCTTTTTCCCCATCTCCCCCCTGCCTTGTGCTTGAGGGTCAAGATGTGAGCTCTCAGATGTTCTTTCTACCATGCCTTTGCTTAGCTATCATGGACTTGTACCCTCTGAAACCACAACCTCAACTAAATACTTCCTTTCATAAGTTGTCTGGGTCATGGAGTTTTATCTCAGTGGTAGAAAATTAGTTGAGATCTAGTGACACCTGAGACCAGTGTGACTCAATTAACTTTACCTGTTCTACTTCCTCCAAAGGCTGATACCCCTCCAGAGTTGTTCATTAGTTTGCAGCTGGGTTCCTAGGTTTTACTCAGTTTGTGCTCCCTCCATTAATTCATTTTTCAAGGCACTAAACTAAAATAAATAAATAAATAAATAAATAAAACACGGAAAAGAGAACTTTCCCTCAAGTAGTTTTAAATATATATATGGAGGCTGCCACAGGAGAGTCACAGCCATGGCTCATGGCCCTGCACTACCCCATGACAACAGGACTCGACAAGGGTGGCAATGAAGAAATTTGGCAAACAGAGGCACAGCTGACACTGCTGACACCTTACCAAATGCACTAATTTTGTGGGAGATGTGACCCAGGAGCTGTGTAACTCTGTGCCCTATGAGCAGCAGGCCTTAGAGCTGTTCAACATCTCCTAGTGGTCTCAAGTTCATCTCAAAGAGAGTAGAGATGCACACCCATGACAAGAAGAAACAGAAAAAAATGAGCAACACACTGGTGGCCATAAGGAAGCTGCTTCCAAGAAGGACTAATCACACCTTGTCCCTTCCCTCAGTAAACAGTTATGGCCCCCAAATTAACTGAATAATATTAAAAAACTAAAGCCTCTATAATTATAATATGTTAGGGCCATTGAAGGGCATAGAAAAAACAGATCAGTGCACAGTTAGACAATAGAGAAATATTTTTAAAACAGACATGAGAATTACTTGATAATCATAAACTGTGTCATTTCAAATCACCAGTGTTGGAACACTAATAAGAAATTTCAAAATAAAATAAGATAATGGTTAGCTACTTACTTCACATCAGTAAAATATTTCAGATACCATTAAAGACCTAACTATAGCTAAAACATGTAAAATATATTAATGATCTTGATATAGAAAAGATAGGAGGCACTACTTAAAAGAGACATGAGACCAGGAATAATAGGCATCATTATAATGAGGGATATCATAAAAAAGTATTAAACCTGAAAATTAAAATGGTTTCTTGGCAATATACATAGCAGCAAAAAGAGATCATCATCCAGAAATAATATTATCGCTTCTTGAATTTCAAGGATAAGGGTGGAAATATGAAAAGAACCCAACCCATGCAGTGAAACAGTTTCCCAAAGGCAAGAATATATTACAATCAAGATTCCATAAAACAGTAACCAAACTGAGTATACAATTAAACCACAAAAGTAACTTCAAAGTTTGAAACATTGAAAGATTATAGACTCTTTGACTAAGATGTACTAAAAGTATAGAAAATTGTCAAACTATAAATTTAAAGCATCAGTCAAACAAAAATTTCAGGAAACAAAAAATCAAACTACTCTAAATAGTTCCTGAGGTAAATAGGAAATCAAAGCTATAATTATAGATAATTTAGAAACACAGGTCCAGAGGAGTTCTGGTTCCTGACAGATCGGACAAATGACAAACCAGAAGTAGTAATGAAAGGGATAGGTTTGATTCAAAGAACCAAGTGCAGAACAACAAAGGAACAGACTTCCAGGATGTCCACCAAGGAAGGAAATGATGAACCTAACTCAGTGCTTTTTCTTGATCTCTCAAGAAGTATTCAAGTTGACAGTGAAGCTGCAACATGCTTCCTGTAGTTAGGAAGCATTGTCAGGGAAGCCATTCTATAAGGCATTTATAACAAATTGAATTTCACCAAGAAGCTTCCACCTGTATGTTCCTGCATTTCCACACAGCAACACTATGGTATAATGGACTCATCTCTCTGTGGCACATGACTTGTGATCTATATTCATTCTTCTCTCAAACAGACAGAGATTTACTCATGCCAAACAATGGAATAGGACAGAGGAACTGTTATGTGAAATCTAAGGCCAAGGCCTGGCCAAGGAATTGTAACCCCTGATCTCCTTGCTCCCTCCCTCCATTCCTCTTCCTTCCTTTCTCTGCTCTGTGTCTATGGAAAGTTAAACTGTAGAGTTAGGTAGGAGGACATGTGTAGGTCACACACCTGAGATCCATTCAGCAGGCCAAGGAAGAAGAGTAGAGTTCAAGCTCAGCCTTGGAAACAGAAAGTTCTTATTTTAAAACAAAAAGCTTATTACATAAAGTAAAATCAAATTAATGTATTTTATATAAGGCTTTTGATTCCAGCACTCAAGAAGCAGAGGCAGATGACTTCTGTGAGTTTGAAGTCACCCTGGTCTACAAAGAAAATCCCAGGCCACCCAAGGCTACATATTGAAACCTTGACTCAAACTAGCAAATCAAAAATTAAGACCAAGAATAAATTTTTCCAAGAAATAAGAGAAATTGGTGATACTATAGAATAGGAGCCATAAGCCAAAATAAAACCAACTAGAAATGTGAATATTTAATATATCATACTCAAAAAATTCAAACATGATAGTTGGAATTAATTGTAAAATCTATAAAAATCTATGAGAGAATAAGAAACTGAAATCTCTTCTGTGCCTTTATATTCCAGATTAAGTTACGATTACATTTTTTTTTTATTCAGGGGCTCATTTCTTACTTATCCCCAGAGTAATGTGATACTGATTTCTGACTCACAGGGACATTGATTTGGGCACTCTTATAAACTTAAACGGGGATTACTGAATTGCATACTTACCAAGAAAATAATGACTTGCCCTTCCTTAGAGTTTCAAATGAAAGTTGTAAAAATAGTCAATGCATGCGGAGGATTTTCCAAATCATAGGATTGGATTCTACTAATTCGTCTTTGGGGAAACCCCACATATGGGTCTCCACCTAAATGACTTTGTTTCCTTCCCAAGGGGTGATGAAAATATGGACAGTCCCTGGACAATTTAACACCTGTGCTTGTCTAGGGCTTTCTAATTTTCAGGACATCTTTATCTGCTTTTTCTCTTTAGGATATCAAAGCAATCCCATGCAGTTTATATTGCAAGCATTATTACTGGTCCTTCTTTATGGACAAGTTTGAGGTTCCCATATGTTAGGTAAAGAGAACAGAGGTACACAGCAGAGATGGGATGGTAACAAGTTATGTCTGTGACACTGAGAGGGGGCTCTCTTCATATTCCACAGGATTTCCACAGGCTTTTGACCCAAGAAGCCATGGAACATGGGCAGTGGCAGGTTGCACTGTCCATCCTCGCAAATCCATTCCTCGTTTCTTTCAATGACAATGATTGCAAATACACAAGTTATTCATTGTGTTCATAATGGATAAAAATCAGGCAAAAGACACAATATAATATCAAAAAAGAGAATCTTCACCTGCCAGTGGAATGTGCTTCCTATAGTATATCGAGGTAAGGAAGCTTCTTCCTTCAATATATTATAACATAAAAATCATCCTCCCCACATCCATTCCAGGTTCACTTGGTGCAGCTCTCATCTCCAGTGTGACAGGAGGAGGAGGTAAAGCTTTTGAAGATTTAAGTAGGCCATAAAGAGAAAGAACTAACGAATGAGATTAATGGCTTCATGAAAAAAGAGAGGCAACAGCTTGTGGAAGCATCCTGCAACGTGCGACTACAATGAGAAGACAGTCAAGGACAAACCACCAGACACAGGTTTTTCCAGCATCTTGATTTTAGACTCCCCAGCCTCTAGAACTGGGCAAAATAAATTTCTGTTGTTTAAACTATTCAATGCATGGTATTTTCTTACAGCTAATCAAACTAAGGCATTTAAGTTTAAAAATAGAATTTTGAAAACCAATCTTTATCTTTTAAAATCATAGCCACATCTAGGCAAAACTGATTGACAGTGATATGAAACACTTAGCGTCTGCCAAGACCCTTGATGTTTTCTATAAACCCCACTTAATCTTTGCATTAGTCCTGTCATGGTATGTTTATTGTATCTTTGCCTGCATATGAGGTAAGTGTAAGGAGAACACTGCTAAACACCATGCCCTATGCCAGAAATAATCATAAAAATATATGCACACGACCTAGTGCCAAAGCTACTTTCCAAAAACAGTAAACTGCGCATGATTCAAGTCGGAGAGGAAGGCAGAGGCGAGGCACACAGCTGAGGGATGTTTAAACTTTTATGTCCATAGGGAGCTCTAAGGCAGATGTAGAACCTTAGAATAGTTCATCATTGGACTCTGTTCTGTGCAGAGAAAAGTGTTCCCTTACTTAATTCACAGCTGTAACAGTAACTGCTGAGTGCCAAGGAAACATTGGCCAACTTAAGAACAGTAGCGTCAGACAAGTATGGTGGCTCCTGCCTATATAAAGCCAGCGTGTCAGAAGCTATGGCAGGATAGTTCAGTGCCCGCCTGGGCTACAGAGGGAGTTCTGTCCCCAAATACACAAAGTAGAATATTTTTAAAAAGTAGCATCCAAAAAAGAGAGAGAATTAAAATTTCATTTATATCCTAAATTTTTTTAACACAATCTACCTATCTAAATATTTAGAAGGAAGAGGTGATTTTTCTGACTTTGAGGTTCTAAATAAATGAATTCAAGCTTTACTTTATTCTGATGACAATGATGATGGCAGTGATGATTATGGTGAGTTGCATAATAAAGTCATTTTCATACAAATATATAATGTACTTTTAAACATATTTACCACCCTAATATTCCTTTATCCTCCCTTTCCTTGCCTCTCCTACATCCCAATAGTCCCAACTGTTTTCCCAAGCAGTTTTAGCTCCACTCTCGGGACATATATACATATAAGATTTTATGAATCTTATAAAATCTAGAACCCACAAACGGGAGAAATAATGCAATGTTTGTCTTCCTGAGACAAGTTTACTTTGCTTAATATAATTGTCTCCATTTGCATCACTTTTACTGTAAATGACATTTAACTTCATTCTTCTTGACCCCCCCAAATTCTACTATGTATATAAACCACATTTTCTCAATATTAATTTCTTTGATATATTCCAGTACTGGTCGCATTCACAACTGATTCACTCTGCTTGAGCAGATTACTTTTGCATTAGATTTTATCTCTTGGGGGATCCATCAACAATTCTCCAGGACGTGGTGTCAAGTCACATGCAGCAGGCAGAACCTCGGTGAGCTGTGTTCCCTGTCTGTCCCCTTCCCAAGCAGGTGAGCCCACAGTGCAGCTCCTGTGACCTGCTGACCTCACTCTTGGGCTTTTCCAATATCTAGTAAGCAGAACAAGAAATACCTTGGGTTTTAAAATATGCACACTCTTTCCAAATAAGCAGAGACACATGGGGCCCACACACTGATCTGATACACCCAAGTGAACACCTGATGCATGTATCAGTAGATCCCCATACTGAATATTAGTCCTTTAATCTTGGATCCAAGGGAATATAATAGAAATATCTAAAGTTTCTAGTTGAGACATCTGCTTCAAACACACTCAGGGCTCTTTGGCAAAAACATTGTTGAGACTCAGAATGAAAATGCCCGAATAACTCTAGCTTCATGAACAACAGGACCCTGGAACTTCCACACTACTTCAGTGTTTAGAAGACAAGAACACAGTCTTTCAGAATTTATTACTTGCATACATATATACTTGCATAAGCCTTGACTTAGCTTATAGTCAGTATTTTACAGATTTATGTCAATAATTTAACATGACTCTTCAGCCATATATAACATATGCTTCAGGCATGTTCAACCTTTTGACATTGTGATACATGTCATCTAAAAAGTTCACAGTGGAACACTGTTTGGTTGAGTTACCAAAATACACAATTGCCAAAGAATCTCATAATGTTCTAAGTAAAAGTACAGCTTTATTATAGGTCATATTCATTGATCTCCTAGATGACATGGAACTTGCCTCTGTGTGTGTGTGTGTGTGTGTGTGTGTAGCTGAGATGCATACAGTAATATGGGTCATCATGTCATACCTCATAAAACAGAGAAGACAGTGTGAAGAAGTCTGCCATGTGCAGCTCCTGATCATCCATTAAAATGCTCTTTCTTCGAAGGACAACCATTTTACAATTTGAAATTTGAAATAAGCTAAAACATTACAAGGAAGCAGATCATCCCTAAATGGTAAGGCTTCAAATTCCTTATTCTAAGACTTCTAAGAATCTGCTTCTTATATGAAGATGGCTACACAGCAAATTAACAGAAGCTATGTCTCCTAACTGTGGAGGAGTTTAAATACAATGCATTTCTCTTCATTACAAGGAAGCCAACTTAAAGGAAAACATTATTTTTACAGTCCAAAAGGATACACATAAAAATACTGATGCCAATTAATAGGAACTAAGTACACTCTTTGTCTATCACAGCATCGTCCTCCAGTAGGAACGATTTTATTTGCCTTTTAAATTAATATAAAAGCAGCATTTTTCCTTGGCAAGAGAGAAATTGTTTTGTGTTATTTACCTAGGCTGCATCTGTGTTTTCCACAAAAAAACAGTAAATATGTTTCTGGAGCAAGACATGTTTCTGTTACAATATGAATAATGCTCTTAAGCACGCCGGAGACCCTTAGAATGCTTCCCGGAAACTACTGCTGAATGCAGTCAAAGTCATTAAGGACACGGGATGGAGATAAAGGTGCTTGTGGCACATGTCCCTCGATTATCAGCAAAGGAATAAAACTGAATGTCCTCCAGAACAGCAACCACCAGAAGACAAGGACCAGGACTACTCCAGGCATTTGGAGAACAGTCTGGCTCCAACTCATTCCTGCATGATACATACTTCAGTCTGATTTCTCCAGGAATGCCCTCGGACCCAGACACTCAACTTGGCTCACTCCTGACATTAGCAGCACTAGGTTAATTTTCATCTGCTCGGAAAATGTCCTAACAGAGCTGTTCCAGCAGCTACCCCTTATCCTCGGGGCTATTTAACTGAACACAAGCTTCACAAGGAGCCTGGAGCGGATAGTTAGGTCTTGCCTCTGCTCACTCCCCAGGGCAGCCACATCAGAGATCTGCTGCTAGCAAATCTTCTCAGACCTCTCAGATCCCCTCAGCCTGCATGTTGATGACACCATCCGTTCCCTAAAGAGTGACTTGCTCATTCGCTCAACACTTATTCTCTGATTTGTTTGGCTGTGCCTCCCTGTGGTGGACATTCTTGTGTGGGAAGGAGGGAAATCTTACTATTATCATTGCCTAGTGGTTTAAGAGAGAGTAATCCCAGTTCCTTTGTAATATCCCTTAGACCATTGGCATCATCAACTTCACTTATATATTTATGTTATAACCATGAAATTCCTTGTTGCTGTTATTGTTTTGAGCTATAGCTGTTAGATGAATTAAGAAAAACAAAAGCAAGAGATGCAGTGCATGGGAGCCAATGTATAAAGTGCTTGCTGACCAAGCATGAGGCCCCTGGAACCCATTTAAATCTGGGTGTAGTGGGTCACTCCTGTAATTCCAGAATGAGGAGGTAGGGGCAGAGGATCCCAGGGGCTCAGGGTCCATCAGGTATAAACAGTCAGTGAGCTCCATGTCCAGTGTTAGGCAATAATGATAACAACAACAACAACAACAGATACTGTTTAACCTAAATTTCTTCCTTCTTTACTGCTACTTTCTTGTTCAGGTGAGAACTTCTTTATTCTACATTTATATCTATAGTTTTCATTTCTGAAGAAGTAATGTTTCTTACAAGGGAAAGCTATAGGTAAAAATCCCATTTTTCTTTGCCTGGTAAGGTGTTTTCACAGCCACCCTTGCTTCTACTCATAGATTTTTTTCTTTGCCTTTGATATGCTGGAGGAGTATAGATTCTGCTTTGGGTTCATGAACCTGACATCCAAATATTTATCATGAGTTTTGGAACCTTTGATTCACTATCCCTTCAAATGTTTCTACTGCCCTCTTCTCATCCAGTAACATCATTTATATGCATAACCTGTGTGACTGTCCCACTTCTCCTCAATTCCCAGCTTCAACATTTTCAGGTCTTTACATCTTTGCATTTGAGTTTTTGAAGCTTCTATGGCTGTATTATTAAGCTTGCTAACTCTTTTTTCATAGGAATGTGCTCATGAGCCCATCAAAGACATCCTTTATTTTTGTTACAATGCTTTTTATTGTTAGAATTTTTGCTCTTATAATTTCTGTCTCTCCATTTATATCACCCATCTGTTCTTGCATGTTGCCAACATTTTCCATTAGATCCATTAGCATATTAATTTTTTGTTTTAACTTTCTGTTATGATAATTCCAATATCTCTGCCATATATAAATCCAGTTCTGTTGTTGTCATTTCTGACTGGGATTCCTGCCTTTTGTCAGACCTTATCATTTTCTGTTGCAAGCCAGACATGCTGTCTCAAGTGGAAGGAACTGGGGTGGCTGAGTCTTCCACATGGAAGTTTTATATGTGTCTGGTTGGGTATGGGGCTAGTTCCTGTTCTCTGCCACTGTAGGTGTCAATGGCTAAACTACCTCCAGAGGGACTTCTTTTCTCTCCTTGTACATTGGATTCCCTTGAAGCTGCTTCTTCAAAGGAACTGGTTTTCCCAGTTGTTTGTAGCTATCATTCCCTTCATATTAAGAGCTCTAATGATGGGGTAGTAAAGTGGAGAACTCAAAGGAATTAGGTGTTAGCCTTTGTCTTTTAGTAAGCCTGAGCCCTTCAGCTATCTCTTTAACCTTTGATGCTACAAGGGAGCTGGGTTTTAACTGGACATGTCCTCTCCTGATAACCCCTGTATTGTGTGAATATGTTTTATTACCATTGGTTAATAAAAAAACTGATTTGGCCTATGGCAGGGCAGAATATATCTAGGTCGGAAAGCCAAACTGAACAGAAGGAAAAAGAAGGCAGAGTCGAGGGAAAGGCAAGCAGCCACCGGAAAATCAAGATGTGACGTAACACCAATATGTAGATTAATAGAAGTGGGTTAAGTTGTGAAGCCAATTAATAATAAGCCTGAGAGAATAGAGCAGACAGTATATAGTCAATATGAAGCCTCTGAGTGGTTATTTTAAAAGCGGCTGTGGGAGCAGACGGGCACAGAAACATCCAGTTACACTCCCTCATGGCTTGATTGGTCTCTCATTGAATCATATTGGTTAGACATCAGTAAAGTAGAATCCTTTGATGTCTTTCTTAGATTATGCTCCATGATTTAAAATTGTCACTTTTCACCTTTTCTGCGTCAAGAACTGAGATTTCCTTTAACCTTGACCCTGTGCTCCTTGTCAGCTCTTAGTTGTCAAATTCAAGAAAGAGGGAAGTTTTTCTCTGAAATCTTCACTCCATATTTGTTCATTTAGTGAATTTCATAACATGAATATTAACCATGCATCACTCCCATGCTTCCCCTCCAACTCTTCTGTGCCTCCTTCCAAATTCATGATTACTTCTTTAATTATTAATATACATACACACATATACATATATACGCACATATACATACATATATACATAAGTATGCTCTTCTATGTCCATTTAGCACGGGGCATGAGTACATGTCCAGGACTGTCCACTTGGGATCAGGCAACCTGTGCTAGAGCTCATCCCTGGAGGACACCAATTCTCCCTCTCTCAGGAACCATTGTTTCCCAGTCTCCCAGTTATTCAATCACCCCTTAAGTGCTCCTATGGGTGCAACTTCAGCTACAGTCTCTGTTTCTCACTGGTCTCTCCAGTTCATGCTGTAGCAGTTTGCTCTGCAACCACAGTTCGCTCATGGCCATAGAAGGAGTTCTTGATTTTCAATTTAGCATTGTTCCTATGATACAAGATTGACAACTTGCGAGGTTCCTGCCTGTCTGTTGAGAAACATCTCCTCTTTGATCTCGTGTGTCTAAAGTGACATGAGAATCAAACAGACTCTAAAAGACCCTCCCAAAACTTATATGGAGTTTTACATACTTGAAAGGAGGGGATTGTGATAGAAAAGGCTAAACTAATTTCTTTCTTAGTAGTAAATAAAATTATAGTATAATATAAACATCAACCCTATTTTTAATTTGTAAGATTGCTGTAGAGCACCTATAGTGGCTGTTGTGAAAAAGATACTGGGCCTAGGAGAACAAGACTGGAACCTAGAAAAATGTTCCAAAGAAAGAGAGAGAGAGAGAGAGAGAGAGAGAGAGAGAGAGCACTGGTGGTGCAGTATTAGAAATAAGAGTGAGCCAAATCCTGGTATCAGCTGCACTCAAGCAATGTCCTTTAAACTTTCATATTCGTGACTATGGACAAAACATGAGCTGAAGTTAATAATTTTGTTATCATCATACTACATATCTCAAATGTATGTGTGAAAGGATTTTCCTTAACATAATGAGATACCAGACACCTATCTTCAGTGACAGGTGGAAAAAAATTGAGGGTTTAATATCCTCAGCAAACTAATTATAGGTCGTGAGATTACAGGTAATTTAGAGGAGCTACAAAATCCAACATCTCTATTTCCACCATCACAGGGACAATGCTGTCATTCTCCTTTGTGAGACCAAGGCAGGATGGCAGGCACTAAATAATGCATAAGCTACTGACATTCATGCTCATATCCCTTTTCAAAAAATAGTGAAGTGTCTCTTTTATAGTCCACAAAGAATTGAAATCATATGGTGAATCCTGATAATTGCTTTCAGCAGGAGCTCTTGGCACCAGCTCCAGGTTCCTTAGCTCACTCATGTCGGAAACAGAGACTGTCCCTGAATATAGATGAGGACGGCACCCAGGGAGCATCCCAGCTGCAGAGCTTTCCCAAGGCTGCAAGGATCCGGGCCAGCTAGAAATCCTGCCTTCACTTCTTTTCCAAAAATTAGCATTTACCCCACCCACATAGTTTCTTTACTATGAAGTCAGGCTAGAATTTTACACGCGTCAATAATATCCACAGACAAATGTCAGGTTCTTTCCTTGACCTCATAATACAATAAAAAAACTATATTGAAAACATAAGAAAAGATAGAATCTAAGTGTGCATCATTACTGACTTAATTACTGGACCACACAGAGAGACACAGACATTTCGATTTTTCTAGAGTCTGGTCTGAGAAGAACTACAGAGGACAAAGGGGTAGTGGAAAGAAACACTTTGACCAAGCACACTGTCTCCTTTTCTGGCCTCTCCAGTCCCTTTCTTTGGGTCTTCTCTAAGCTCTGAACTTTCAAGATGGATTCTTGCAACATCTCAATTTGATCTTGATGACTGATGAGATGGCTCTGTCAGCAAAGTGCGTACTGTGCAAGCATGTGGACCTGAGTTGGGAGTCTCTAGAACCCTTGAAAAGGCCAGGCATTGTGCCATTGTAGCTACAATTCCAGCATTGTAGAATGGGGATCCCTGGAAATCCCTCCTCAACCAGCCTAGCCAGCCACAGTGCTGTTGGGTTCAGTGAGAGATTCTGTCTAGCAAATAAGGTGCAAAGTGGTGAAGAAAGATCTAATGCTGACTGCTGGCTCACACACATAAAAGCAAACACATGTATGTGTACATATATATATATATATATATGTACACACACCCATTCATATACATACATACACACACACATCTGATCCCTGAATTTGTGGTAACTCTAATATGAAGCTCCTTCTCTTTGAGATTCCTCAGACTGTTGCTTTGTTTCAGCATGTCTTGTTTGTAGAGAACATATTTTCCCTTTCAGATAAAGGATAAAAGGTGGCAAAGTTGCAGTATCCCCTGGATCTCACCTGTATTTCTCTGAAAGAACTATACACATACTTGGTACCCAGCAGATATTTATAAACTTGAGCATCAACATAGCAAACGTAATTATATTGGAAAAGTGTGATTAGTGACATGCCTAGGGTTTGGTTGGGAAGACCTGGTCCCTTGCAGCTGTGTATGAAGAGAGGTAACTATAATGCCTACAAGGGGAAGTAGGGCAAGCTGAGAAAGGAACTGAGCAGTCAATCTATCCATGGTAGGTTCACCATGCTTCAGTTCTTTGTGAAACCATGGAAAGATCGGACTGCTTTTCAGAAGACATCTACAGGTTAGAAACTGTAAAGAGAAATCAAACCAATTCATCAAAGCATAATATTTTATTATATGCATGGTTTGCTTTGGATTATGGCCTCTAGTCATTCATCTTTCCAGTCACCCAGCAGAGTTCAGTGTTTCGTCTGATGACTCTAGTTGCTAGCATAGTAATCCACTGACCACACCCAAATACGTGACTGATATGCACATGTGCACATGCATGCAAACATACCCTCACACACAGCATTCATAAAATGGTAACTGATCCTTAGGCTTCCCTTTTTGATGAAGAAGACAGGCATACTGTGGGAAGCATTTTCGTAACAGAGGGGTCATGATCTGAGTCCTGTTCTTCTGTAACACTAACCCACATTTGAGCTTCAGTCATGGTACACCCACACAATAGGTCTAGTAAGTTATGAAGTTTATGAACTTGCTTCTGTAATACCTGGCCTGACCAGTTTTGAATGTATCATGTCGTTTAAGTCTCTATCTCCACACCAGGAAAGAAGGTAATTTCTCCCAGACAGGAGTATTGTAATTGAAGATTAGTCTAAACCAGTGGTTCTCAACCTTCCTAATGCTATGACTCTTTAAAGATGGTACCTCATGTTGTGGTGAACCCCAATCATAAGGTTACTTTGTTGTACTTCATAACTGTAATTTTGCTACCATTATGAATTGTGATGTAAATATATAATATACAGGTTATCTAATATGTGACTGCCCAAGAGGTCGGGACGCACAAGTTGAGATCCCCTGTTAGACTTTAAAAGCTACCAAAACACCCAACAGAATTTGGTGAAGACCTGTTGCTAGTTTTATGACTCAGCAGTTCTATGGTAGAAACAATGGATTTGCACTTCAAATCATTGATGATGATGTTGACATGATGTTGAGACTCAAGATCTTGAGAACTTCAGACAGATCTAAACCTAGCAGCCTAGGATGGGCATTCAAGATGTGTCTAGTACTATTTCCCAAGCCCAGGAAGCACTTTTATGAAATGACAGATGATGGAGAAAACAGGCATCCCCAGGAAACACACCCAAAACCCCACGTCCTTAAAAAGGCAGAAAACAGGTGGAGGGTCATCCCAGACAAAGAAGTCAGATGTTGGAAAGGAAGAGTTGGTCTGTACATTCATATTTATGCTGGGAAAGCACACTCTTCATTTTATAAATGTCCTTAGTGAAGTAATTTTAACTGCCTTACATTAGACAGGATGGAATGATTTACTTGTGCCTCTTTCTTCCTCTTCACATGTGACCTCTTCCTCTGAATGTGGTGAAACTTTAATGGTCCAGGAGTCGAGTGATTAACGTTGGTGGGAGCGGCCTGTGTTAATCTCTTGTGCATAACTGTAGGAATGGGTATTTATCTGTTAAGCTTTTCCAGATTTAGCCTCTACACGTGTAATATAATGGAGTGTCAGAAAAAGTCTGTAAACATGTTTTATTTAATAGGGAACACATGGAAGTTGGAATGTTGGCTCCTCAATATGGAAATGCTACAGAATATATAGCAATTATTTTAAAACAATGAGCACACGTAGTCGGTGGCAACGGGAGGAAAAGAACTGCCTGGAGATATTTTTAAAATCTCTTTTGAAACATCGTAGAAAGGGGGAAGAAAGCAATTATTGAACAAAATTATGTTTGAGATTTGGGGCCACACCTGTGTTCTGTATTTCTATTAATTTTCCCCTCTGCAAAACTTTGAAAAAAAGTAATGATAGCACACACAAAAATGTTCCAGTGCATATCTCTTCATATCCAAGACTGACCATCCTCTCATTGCCATGCATTTCTCAAACGGCCCATCATTTCCCATTTCCACTTCCCCAGTGCAGAACCTCTTTATCTTGCATCTAGATTATCTCAATAGCCAGCTAAGGCCGCTGTGTCCCGCACTAGCAACCTTTATACCTATGTCAGCTCCTAGTCTCCTATCTGGCCAATCATCTCTCCAAAGGTCACTGACTTGACCAACCCTATAATGAAAAGAGTCCAAGATAGCCTCCCAATCAGGACATCGGTGGCCTGCATGAACACATTTCAAACTGTTTCTCTGATCTTTTCTATTCTCCTCTCCCTTGCTGCATTGAACAAGCCATGGTTTTGACAAAGCTTGAGCTCTTCTCCCTCTGTGCTGTTGTCTATATTCAATCTCTCTTTAACTGGTAATACAATTTAGTGCTTCGTTATTTAGAAAGGAAATCTAGAAAAATAACCCAAATTTCTCCTCAAATAATGACACCTGTATACTAGGAATTTTGCACTGAACATAAAGGCAGAGTTGTAGGTGCATTGTCTTTTGGTAGGAATAAAGATATGGCTAAAATTTTAAAGTAAGTGTGGCTCTATAAAGATGCCTCAGTGGTAAAGAGTACAAACTACTCCCGAGCTCAGTCTGCAGAACCCAGAGGAAGCAGCTCACAACAGCCTGTAACTCCAGGTATTGGAGATCTTGTGCCTTCTTCCAGCCTCTGGGAGTTCACACATGTTTGACATTTATTCACACACACACACACACACACACACACACATACACACACACACATCAATAAAAATAATAAAAATCTTAAACCAAAGCAAAATCAAGCCAAACACAAACACGTACACATAGAGGGCACATGTGCACACATACGCTTATATAAACACACACACAGATAGAGAGAAATAATGGAATTATTGCTGCCTTATAAACCATAATGAGGAAGTTGCATAACCCCTATGTCAAAGAATTCATCTAAAAATATCTTGCCAGAAGGCGAACAAATTCAACAATAATTAAATTTATGTTAGGGTAACAAAAATTTCCAATATCCTAAAGGTAGTTCCTCTGTGGAATTACCAAAAATTCCCATGGAAAAGTTCTTGTCTAATTGATTATTTATTAGTTTTAAACCTAGGGAGTTTTGTGCTTTCACTAAATATAATTTCATTTTCCTTCCTTGATAAGTTTCTATTCTCTAGATTTTATATCCTCTTGTCACTCAAGAGGTGTTTGTGACAATGATGCTTGTCTTCCTACAGTGTAACATTTGTCAATAAGAGGCAGCCTCAACACAATAGAAGAGTTAGATATTTTTGACACATATAATTTTTGAAATGTAACTTGATTATGTGACTATGTCAGAACTGTCTTATACCTTGTTGACTGGGGAGATACCAATCAGAATCTTCAGATGTCAGGCCCAGGGGCCTCTTTCTCAAGCACTTCTCATGATTCCTATTCCCTGTATTTTTTTTAGGATCATCGGAAATCTTCCACTTTCATCAACAATGGAGTACCTTGAATGGAGCCAAATTGTCTCCCTGATGATAGACAAGTGTGAAGGAAATCTGTACAGGCTGCGGAGACTGATGAGTGGTTTACAGTCCTTGTTGCTCTCCCAGAGATTATGGGTTTAATTCCCAGAATTCACATGGCCACTCACAAACATCAGTCATTCTAGGGCCACAGGATCCAATGCCCTCTCCAAGCCCCATGGACACCCAGTACACAAACATACATGTAGGCAAAACATTTATAAACATAAAATAAAAATAAATAATCCTAAAAGAGGTAAGTAATATGTAAGAAGACTAAATAGCATCTAAGACCAACTAAGAAATCCTGGACTTGAGGGGTAGGCATTGAATTAAGTCCCACATATTATCATTGTTGTTTTGATACACATATCGGTTTCTGGCAAGAGTAGACAGGAAGTAAACAATTCAAATTGAGAAATTCAAAGTTCAAAATTAATTTTCATACAAATTTGAATTAAGAATTTTAGAGACAACCAGATACCAAGCTAACAAAATTCGTGTCTAACAAAACAAAAGACCAATAGTTAAGTCAACTGGTATGGCATTTGACTTTTGCCCATGACACTGACTGGATGGAACAGGAAATATAAATTCACCATAAGATTGCTGAAGATTCATTAACGTAAGACAGCTGAAGACTGTGAAAGACTTCGTGTTTTCATAGGGGCTGAACCAAATATGGGTTCAGAAAATGAAAAGGTAAAGAGGGTGTGTTTAACCATCCTGGCTCTTAGGCAGGACCTCAGAAGACCAATGAAACAGGAGAAAAAATTCAGACAAAGACTTGTGTGGGAATTAAACTCAGCTTGCTTATTTGCTGGCTGAATCATGGTGACTAGACTTGCTTTAACTGTCCTCTACAAAGAAGGAAGGTGACATCACCAAGAGCTCTTTAAATGTTTGCACACAGTGTCAAGTATGCAACCCCAAACTACCAATTATTACTAGAACTTGGATGAAGCAAAGGAAAACATAAACAAACAAACAGAAAACACTAGCACAGTGACACAGGCATTGAGATTATCAAAAGGGGACATTTTGATAGCTATTATTTGTATACTAAAGGTAATCCAGGGCTGGGGAGATGACCCAATGAATCAAGTGTGCTTGCTGAACAAATACAATGTCCAAGTTTATATCCCAAGAACCCACATAAAAATTGCAGAGGTGTGCCTTTAATCCCAGGACTCAGGAGGCACATACAGGTAGATCTCTGTGAGTTCAGGGTCAGCCTGGTCTACAAGAGCAATCTTCAAGAGAGCCTGGCTGTTGCACAGACAAACCCTGTCTTGAATGACAAAGCAAGCAGACAAACAAACAAACAAAACTAAAAGATGCAGAAGTAGACATCTGTACCCATAGCACTAGGATGGGGGAGATAGGATGGTCTCTGAAGTTCACTAGCCAGGCAGACTAGCCAAATTCAAAGAAGCAATCTCTGGATTGCCTTCTATATATTTAAGTTTAATTCACGTAAATGTGCTGCTTCCAACCTTTGTCAGAGAAACTCTTATTACAGTGGGTAGAAACTAATGCAGAGGAATATTATTGCTCAACGTGCTGAGACTAAGCAGTTATGAGTGCTCAGGCATAGATAATCTATATCAATCTCTTGCACCTATCCAAGGCTCAAGTAACATAGCCTAAGAGGACCAGAAGGAATGTAAGACTCAGCAGACAAAGAGGAATTCTCTGAACTGCTGTCTTCTAAACAGAACATGTCCTGTACATATAGGTGTTCATGGCACCTATAATTACTTATATTAGAACTACACTAGACCAAGTCAGTTAAAAACTTCAGCATGCTTTGGGTATATACCCAAAAGTTGTATTGTTGGGTCTTGAGGAAAGGTGTTTCCAAATTTTCTGAGAAATCGCCATCTGATATCCAAAGGGGCTGTACCAATTTGCACTCCCACCAGCAATACAGGAGTGTTCCCTTTACCCCAATCCTCTCCAGCATAAGTTGTCATTAGTGTTTTTGATCTTGGCCATTCTTATCAATAGTACCACAAGGACCTGTGCTCAAGTATGTTCATAGCAGAATTGTTTGTCACAGCCAGAACCTGGGAACAACCTAAATGCCCTTAACTGAAGAATGGATAAAGAAAATGTAGTACATCTACACAGCTGAAAAAAAAAATGACATCTTGAAATTTGCAGGCAAATGGGTGGATCTAGAAAACATCATATTGAGAGAGGTAATCCAGACCCAGAAAGACAAATATCACATGTACTCACTCATAAGTGGTTTTTAGGCATAAACAAAGAAAAATCAACCTACAAATCATAATCCCAGAGAACCTAGACAACAATGAGGACCCTAAGAAAGGAACACATGGATCTAATCTACATGGGAAGTAGAAAAAGACAAGATCTCCTGAGTAAGTTGGGAGCATGGGGACTACAGAGAGGGTTGAAGGGGAGGGGAGCAGAGAAAAATATATAGCTCAATAAGATCAATTAAAAAATAAAAGAAACTTCAGCATGGAGAGGGGAAGGGATCTCGAAGTCCCAAATTGTAGCTGTACCACTTTTAGCATTCGATAGATGCTGGGGGAAGAAGAGCAACATTTCTTTAGTAGTATGGTTACTGATGTAGGTTGTCCATGCCCTGGGGAAACCCTTCACTAATGTAAATCTAGTCAGTAATGATTAGACTCAAGGGTTTAAATAAATAAGGATATAAATTTGTAAGGGAGCTATCAAGAGAGTCCTGGGTGGAATGGAGGCAAGGAATGTGGGTTGCATATTATTAGGAAATATTGTACATATGTATGAAATTTATAAAGAATAAATTAAAAATTAAAAGAGAAAAATAGTCATTGGAATGATTACTGTTTTAAATGTAATATGTTCTGGAATCACCCAGAAGGCAAGCTCCAGGCATACCTGTAAGGAATTATTTAGATTAGGTTAGCCTCTGTGCATCTTGATTAAGTTAACTGAGGTGGAAATACTCACCCTAAAGGAGCTTGGAACTGCTCCTAGGCTTGGGTCGTAGACTACATAAAAAGCTAACTGAGCATGAGCACTCATTAGTCACTGCTTCCTGACTGAATGAAAAGGAACATACCACTTCAACTTTCTGCAGCTATGCCTGTCTGCAAAGACAGATTGTACCCTCAAATTATGGGTTAATAAATCCTGTCTTATTTAGGTTTTTATTGTGATAAACACTATAATTGTGAGCCTCTTTGGGAAGGACACGTTTTATTTCATCTTATAAGTGTCAATCACAGTCCACACTTGAGAGAAGAGAATTCAGGAACTCAAGCTGAACCTTACAGACAGGATGTGGAACAGAGACCATTGAGGAGTGCTGCCTACTGCCTTGCTCTCCACACCTTGCTCAATCCACTTTCTTTTTTCTTTTTTTCCTTGATTTTTATTGAGCTATACATTTTTCTCTGCTCTACTCCCTGACTCTCCCCTCCCCCTTCAACCCTCCCCCAAGGTCCCCATGCTCCCAATACTCAGGAGATCTTGTCTTCTTCTACTTCCCATGTAGATTAGATCTATGTATATCTCTCTTAGTGTCCTCATTGTTGTCTAAGTTCTCTGGGATTGTGGTTTGTGGGCTGGTCTTCTTTGCTTTACGTTTAAAAAAATCACCTATGAATGAGTACATGTGATAATTGTCTTGCTGTGTCTGGGTTACCTCACTTAAAATAATGTTTTCTAGCTTCATATATTTTCCTGGAAAATTCAAGAAGTCGTTATTTTTTCAGCTATGTAGTACTCTGTTGC
>LOEQ01009032.1:58856-83542 GCA_001685075.1 Bramus lutescens | reverse complement strand
TGTGCTTCAAAACCTTCAGTAAGTCCATGTCAAAGACTTTAACACTGTGAAATACATAGTCAGGCTGAGTGTGGTGATTTTATCATAAAAGCTCTCAGTACATGAAAATGAAATAAATTTCCTTGATGTAGTAGAACATATCAACCAAATGTTCTGCTGCATCCTGCCTGGATAAATAGTGAACTTTTTGTTCGGAAATTGAATTGAGGCAAGATACCCCCCTCAGGTTCACATTTCTCCCTCCACTTATTTTCAACATTATAAACAAAACTGCACCTACCATAATAAGGCAAGAAAAATTAAAATATTTTTATTTGTCACATGCATGACCGTCTAAGCAGAAAAAGTTAAGGAATCATCCAAAAATAAACATTATAACTAATGATGAAATTATGAAGTACTCATGGCCAATATTTAAAACCCATGTAGTTCTATATGCTAAAAATAAGAGATAATAATCTAAATTTTTAAGAAAAACTGGGAATAAATTTAGCAAAAACACAACTAACAAATATTTGAAAGTATTATTGAAATACAAACCTAAATTGAGGCATATCATGTTCAAGAATTAGAAAAATGCATATTGTTATGATAAAATCCTGATTTATTGATTGAATGATTTGGTATCATATCAATAAAAATTCCAATAGACTTTTATGAAAGAAATGGACTTTGGTATCAAAATTCATATGGGAATGCAATGGACTTAGAGTGGATTTTGCCTAAAAATAGCAATGAAGTAGGAACACTCACATAAGGTTCCAGGCCTTCTGCAAAGCTACAATAGTGAATAAGATCTGTTATTTGCATACAGACAGGTCATCAGAAGTTGACAACTATTCTGGCCAACATGCACAGTCAGTTGCTATCTGATAAAGGTGCTAGGTAAAGAATGGTATTATAAACACATGGTTTGGAGCAATTGCATATACATTAGAAAAAACTAATCTCAGCCTCTACTTTGCTCAGTATAGGCACATTAATTCAACATGGATCATAGAACAAAAAAATGCCAGTCAAAGTGTCACTCATACACAAGAAAATATGGCAGAATAACTTCACAGTTTGGGATGAACTAAACTGTCTTGGAACCATAAAAGAAATCATGATAAAGAAAGGACTTTAATAAAATACTCTTCGCTTTTTAAAACAAGTTGTCATGATTTACCTATCTCAGGGTCTCCTAAGGAGGAAGGCAACAAACTAAAACTAAATAAAATATTTAAAAGGGAAAATTGAGGAATCTCCCACAGGTCATTTGAAACACTTAGACATATTCCTGGAAATCTGGTAGTGCTGTAGAATCTCAAAGTAAAGGCTAAGCAAAACTGAGTGCTTCTAAGATGAGTGTCAAAAATATGCTTAAGGGGATGGAGGGATGACTCTGTGGTTAAGAGCCTGTACTACTACTGTCCCAGAGGACCCAGGATTGAGTCCCAGAATCCACCCACATCAGAGGACTTACAGGTAGCTTCCTAGAAACGCTGTTTCAGCTGGCACTTACATTCACTCTTTCACACACACACACACACACACACACACACACACACATGCAGAGACACACAGACACATAATTTAAAATAATAAAAATAAATTCACTTGTATGTATATGACTTAGAGCTGCACACTTGATATTGGATCAATTAGGGGCCTCATGCCTGGGCAAGACTATTTCTCATGTTCTCAGCTTTTCTTAATTGCCTTAATTTTCTTAATTGCTATAGTTCTTTGCCTAGGGGTGAGACCACATGGAATTTACTGAGCAAGTTGTTTTATATATTTAGACATTTAAACATATAAATATTTAAGGGGAGGTAGTATCTTATACCATATGAGTTGTATCTCAATCCCAATTTTAAACCACTATCCTTTCTGGAGAGGAGATCATAAGAGAAGGTAGAAGCGAAAGGGGAAGGAAGAGAGGGGAGTGAAGAAAAATATATAGCTCAATAAAAACAATAAAAAATAAGTGAAACACTACCCTTATAAATCAACAGTCTAAAATGAAAGCAAAATGATATTTCATGTAAAGAAAATACAGCAAAAATAACTTCCCAATTCTTCATGAAACAATAACTGAGAGATTCCCACCCAAGCAGACTTGACCTTTAAGACACACTAAAGAGAGTTCTTCAGATGAAAAGCATAGGCTAAGCCGTAGAAGCAAGAGAACCTACAGAGTGAAGAACGCTGGCATGGTGATGCTCTGCAACAGCACGGCACACCAGATACCTTCAACTGTATTGTCACAGAGCTGTTATTGTCCAAGACACATGAACAGAAGGCGAATCTGTTCTTCCTTGCTAATACCTTTTCTAGGCCACTGGCTAGGTATTGTATACCTGCAGCAGACCCTCCCACCTCTGCCATGAGATCTGCCGTTGGAATTCCTGTCTGAGGCTGCGGGTACCCACCTTCCAATTCTTCATGATGCTGCACAGACTGCATCCTCTGCACTCTTGCATCTCTGCATTTGTTGCTGTGATCTGTGCAGCAATCTGTGCAGGGTCTCCCCATTCTCTTTCCTTGGCTCTAGAATAGTTCTATGTCACATATCCAAATCCTATTTGTCTGTTATCCTTTCTAGATTTTCTTTATCCTCAGCTAGAGGAGTGAAGCAAAGAGATTTTCACCACCACAGACTGTGTATCTCTTTTCCTGGGAATACTATATCTCAGTTTTTCATTCACAGGCCTGTGTGTTTGTGTGTGTGCACGTGTGTGTATGCGCGTATGTATGTGTGTGTGTGTGTTTAACTTATCAACTCCTTGTGATAATTATAACCAACAATAGTGCGAGGCTAACCTGTTCTGTCACTCTACTCTTTGGGGACCTTACCTGTCC
Organism: Bramus lutescens; assembly: GCA_001685075.1. NCBI lineage: Eukaryota > Metazoa > Chordata > Mammalia > Rodentia > Cricetidae > Bramus > Bramus lutescens. Next base: position 80,698 of record LOEQ01009032.1, on the reverse strand, counting down.
TCATCACTAGCCAGTCCATTCTCTTGTTATACTATCACCCTTAGCAGAGAAAGTCACGACTGATCTTCTAGGTGATGCTGGTGGCAGTTTCAAAGCAGAAGTGCCTTGAGACTCATTACAATGAGCATTCTCAAGTAAAGATGTTTTGGCAAAAGGGTATGCGTTGTAATGGACCGCAACTTCCAATGACACCGTGACCAACGGAATATGCGCTGGAGGACAGGGAAAGACAGAGGAGCGGAACAGACACAGAAGGCTGCAGGGCAGCGGGTCATTGTACAGAGGAGCTGGCAAGACTTTTGTAGGTTGGTTGGTTGGTGGGTTGATTTGAGGCATTGTTTATTTTCTTTCTTTTCTTTTCTAATTTTTATTTCTATTTTTTATTTCTTTTGGGGGAGTTTACAAGTGTGGAGAGCAGATATGGAAGGACCAAGTGTAGGACTGGGGTGCATTATGTGAAATTCCCAAAGATTCAATAAAAACTTATGCTAAAAAAGAGACTGCAGCTTGCTTTTTATTGAATGACAACTTGTCTTCTATAACAAGGTAAGAGAATTTTTGCAAAGTTTAACACACTTAATATTCTCCATAAAGTGCCACAAAAAATAAATTAATCAAAAATGATCACCCATTAACTGACAGGGTATAATCATTTATATTAATTATATTTTTAAGATCTACCTAGTGTTCTAACCTTTTAAATGACATGCATGAAAAGAATGAGTCATAATTTGCTCCTAGAGATTTGGAATTATCAAATTCACTATTGAGAGCCACATCTGCGCTCTTCATTTTAGGGTCATAATAATATAGTCTTATTCATAAAATTAGATTCTATTACCCTAAAATAACATCTTTTTGCACAGTTTTTAGTGATTTAACATTATGAAAATATAAATCAGTTCGTCTGAACAGATCTCTTGCCTAACATCGTCAAACATCACTTTTGCAAAATTCTTCACTAGAGTGACTATTAAGAGCCTATTCTTCAATGTTTGTCTAATTATACCTGGACAAACAATAAAAAGGAAAATCTAAGCTGGCAATTTAAAACTTCTTCAGAAAAGCTCAAAAGACTTTCTTCCAGCTTGATTGTCTTCAGCGTAGGTTATAACAGTAGTTGCAAGGGGAGGTTTCTTTCATTAGCATGACTGAACAGAATTTCACCTTTGGCATATAAGCCATGGCATTTCCCTTCCACGGGTATGAAAATTTTTGACTTGAGAACTTTTATGGAAGAGCAAAAGAACAGAAATTCTTGAAACTATTGTGAGAGGAATAAAGACCGAGGTGAAATGTCCTCCACTATCTCTAAAAGTGTTTCATATCCTAAATCAATTAATATTTAAACTGAGGAGCTATGGAACAGAGCACAAAGCCCTGATATAGCTCTAGATATATCTGGAGGCTGACAGATAATGGTTAGAATTTCTTACTGGTACAGTCACTTCATAATTGTGACCCACATATAAAATCCTTTCCTTTTATTGAAAAGATCTTTGCAAAGTAAAAGATACAGTAGGATTGATCAGCAAATAGTTATTGAGCTTTGCACCAGAACTTTAGCAATTATGAACTAAGTGGCTTCTAAGCATTGTTTCATCGAGTCATCACAATACCACCAGGAAGATGTCATTGTCTGCTATATGTTACACATGCAGAACCGAGGCATAGAAGAAAATACTGAAGTTTCAATAGTACAGATTTTAATCTACTCATATGTTCTAAAAAATGATCAATGAGCAGCTATGATTTTAACTAAAGAAGACACATTTGCCCCACTACATATATATGTAATTTATATATATATATATAATTTCAAAATACGTAAATTTATTCTACAAGACAATTTTTAAAAAGGTAAAGAAATAGAAATTCAGGCAAAATATCTTAGCAGTTAGTACATGGCAGAGAAAAGTCAAATATCTCTCTAGTCATAAGAAAATTCAAATTAAATATATTGGATTCCAGTTGCCCTAGGTTCATAAGTGCAATGGTCCTTTTGTATCCAGAAGACAATGCTTCACTCCAGTCCCACCCAACCTTCGGCTTGTAGAATACATCTAGCCCATCCTGCTCAAGATTCCTTGATCAATAGAGCATGTGGGGTGATATGGATGTCTTACTTATGGATGAGTACTTTGCAGACATCTATTCCCAGCACTCTGACTAGTAATCTCTAAAAGGCCACCTTCTGCACAAAGAAGCTTCTCTGACAAGAACTGAGAAATGCATCTACTAGTACAGACACACATATTTAAAAGGCAGCTTGGGAGTTCTTCCGTTTAGCAAAGTGATAGCAGGAGCTGGCTGGTAGGGGAGGAAGAGTCAGCTTTCTTTAGGGGTGTGACTTGGTAAATTGACTATGCTGCAACGGATGTTCCATATACACAGACACAGACACACACACACACGTATATATTTGATATTCCACACACATGAATACACTCTGTATATAATATATATGAATATTTATATTTATAAGAATAAATTGGAAAATATTTTATGCATATATAAAATTCTCAGAAAATAAAAATACATTTTAATATATTTGATTCTATTGGAAATCTTCTATTAACTTGACAGAAAAATTAAAGGTGTGTGTCAAAATCAGCAAAAAAAGAAAATCAGCGAAGCTTAAACTCTCATGTGCTACCATCATCCTGTTAAAAATGATTTGGTGACAGAAGTCACTAAATCCACAGATCAAACTACTTTTTAAAAATGAACTAACTGGCATACCCGTGGAGGTGTATTGTTTTCTGTTATGATTTCAGGAAAATATCATAAGTGTAGTGACTTAAACAACATGAATTTGTAATCTTGCAGCTGCGAGTGAGAGTCACAAGTCTGAAATGGATCAGCTGAGCTAAAGCTCCAGAAAATCTTTTACTGTCCTCCCCAGCCTCTAGAGGCAACTGGGCTTCCCAGGCTCACAGATCTCCAGGACTCGGACCTTGGCTTCTATTGTCGCAGATATTAACTTCTCTAGGACCTACCCAGAGCTTTCTTGTTAGTTCTCTTTGCTAAGTGTCTGAAGAAGCCCAATTGCCTGGAAAGGAAACCGTTCACAGGCTTCAGGATGGGAGAAACCTGGTCCCAAACACCATGCAGATGTCCGTTACCCCATCAGCCATCCAACTAAAGGTTTTAACACTTTTGATAATCTGCCTGCAAATATCGTAAGACTGTTACTTCTTAACATAGTGTGATGTTAATTTCAAGCCTAACAATTCACCACAATAATACAAGAAAATTTGCTTACGTTTTCTATTTTTACTCCATTTTTAAAAGAAAAAAATATCTGCATGCTCTCTCTCCCTTTCTATCTTTCTTCCTTTCTATCTATCTATCTCTGATTTTTTCAGGATAAATGTAATTCAAACAATTTTAATAATTATTTTTACTCATGTTGTCAAAAGTTTGCCATTGGGAACCTCTTTGAACTGGTTCCTGTGAACTTTTTTTTTTTAACATGACTCCATTAATCTTTCAAGCCTCCTGGATTTCTGGCATAATCGATGTCTCCAGACCACCTTGCACTTTCCTTGACTCACATTTCTAGTCAGTCATTTCTCTGAGGATGGACAAAGTGTTAGAAGACACAACCCTGATGCCATGGATAATCATTGTTAGGGTGAAATTGTTTCTAAGCAATTTTTGTGGACGAGCTATATATTTAAAATTCATAACTTGTCTTCAGATTTGCCATGCGATTGAACATTATAACATTTTATCCTTTTTGGTTCTTCAAGTATATTTTATATTAGATTGTTTCTTTGTCATACATTGTATTACCAATTACTTATTATTTCATCTAATAACATAAATTAGTACTAACAATAAGATGACAACATATTACATCATAAATGTTATACTGATTGGCAAAGGTTTTATTCAGATATAACTGAGCCAGTTCTCAATTGTATTACAGAAGCTTACAGATCCTACATCAGTTCTAACGATTTTGAAAAAGGAAAGAATAACACAGAATCACTTTACTCAAAGTTAAACTTACTATAGAGCCACAGTAATTGAGGCATCATGGTACTGGCAGATGAAGAGAATCTTAGATCAATGAGACAGAACAAAGAACCCAGAAATAGAACCACACAAATACACCCAACTGATGTTTGACGGAGCTACAGAAGTAATTCAATGGAGGAAGGACCATTTTCTCAATAGTGGTACAGTCACAACTGGACATTCATAGATCCAACCAGACAAACAACGTAATGTTCAGACTTCATTTTACAATTTCACTTGAAGCCTCACATTTAAATGTTAAATGCAAACCTAGAAAACTTTTATGGAAAAATATATAAATCTTAATTCCCTAGGGTAAGATTAATAATTACTAAACTTACCACAAAAAGTAACATCCATCAAAGAAGCGGGTGTGTTAGACAAAAGTGAAAACTTTTACTTACAAAAAGTTCTTATAAAAGAGTAAAAAGTTAAGGATTGAACTGAGCACTGGTGTCTGAGATGGACAAATATCCTACACATGATGATAAAGAAAGAAAATGTGGAAAACTGAAATTTAGAAATTTCTGGAGTCACCTCACTGAAGAGGACTTTGTAGCACACCTCGCCTGTCTGCGTTACCATACAGTTCGTGAACGGTGCGAAAGGCTGGAGATAGAAACACACAAAGACACACAGACAGAGACACAGGTCATCCTTGATGCCAGAATGCCCCCTATATTGTGGCCAGGGGCAGCTTCTATATGGATCCTTAACTGATAGCCACGCCTCAGCCAAACGCACCAGAAACCACTCCCCTGCCATCAGGAACTCCTGAGGGTCTCGTGCTCGGGGCAGCTGCAAGCATTACAAGTTGTTTACAAGAAATTTAGGATCTGGGGGTGTTCACAACTCCCAACAGACTTAGAGATGACAAATGACCACACAAGATGTCCAACATCTTTAGCCACTAGTGGACTGCAAATCAAGCAACAGTAAGATGTCACAGCAGATCTATCAGAATGGCTACATACGGTAAAGCAGCGATGAGTGGCCAGTGCTGAAAAGACCTGGGAAATGAGGACCATAATGAGTCCAGTCACTCTGTAACTCAATATGACTTGACCTCAAAAATTCAACGTAATCTTTCATATGATCCAGCTGTATGGCCAAACAGTCAATAGCAGAACACAGTAGGGAAATCTGCATGTCCTGCTTGTTGTGGAACTATTGGCAATAGCTAAGCCACACAATCAGCCTAGATGCACATCCATGGGATGGGGTAAATAATGTGGCATATGCACACCATGGAGCACCGCTCCTCCATTAAGAAAAATGATTATTTTCTGAAGAGTTCCCTTTACTTATCAGGCGCAAGATGCCATCTTTAACCAACAGCAAGTTTGCATGTATATATTTCCACAAACAAATTATCCATAATTTAATTAGATTTTAAGGGTAGGCATTCCTTGTTCTGTTTTACAGTAAAGCTCAACCTCTTTCAGGTATTTCAATTATTATATCTTTTAGTTATTTCTAGTGTAGAAGACTTTACAATCATCATACTTGTCACAAGACAGAGGAGGGAAGTTGGCATTTTCCTCTTAAATCTCATCAAATTTATAATAAGCTTAGAGAAAATTGACATATTGGTGATGAGACTTTGTATCCAAAAACATGACACATTTCTCTATTTATAATGTATTCTTGTCTGTATCAAAAAAGCAAACAAAAAATGTATAAAACCTGAGAGCTTTTATTATTTCTGTTAATACTAATAATTGTAGGCTCTTGCAGCATCCCCAGAGTGCAGCACACCATGGATTTTTGGTGAGTATTTAATACATGTTAACACTTGTTACAGGCATAAATATAACTGTTTTATCTAGTTAAGAGATGTATATAAGTGCATCAAAATTATAAGTGAATATCAAAATGCCAAATTTATAATAGTGGACCCTCTGATGTGGTTAAGAATGTGAAGTACAATCAAGAGGCTATGATTGCATTCTAGACCTATATATCTAGAAAATATGCATATTTATCATCCAGTATGTTGTTGATTTTACATGCCATGAACCATTTCATGATGGAGAAAAGTAGACACCAAAGCCCCATCTGCACCATAATTTTCTTGCAAAATATGTAAGAATAAGTACGTGCTTAGAAACTGGACATGGGTGCTTTTAAAATGAACTCAGCTGCATGCATATTACCAGCCTTCTAAGTACATTAGCAGACTTAGAGCTGTAATTTATATGACCTATAAAAGGGTCTTTAAAAGCAAGTAGGAAATCCATGCATAGCTGATCTGTTTCTTCTATTAGTCAGGCCATTTCATGGGTACTATAACCCCGTGCTTGGGTAATGCTTTGCAATTACTCTATTGAAAGTGTTATTTTGAGCAAGGGACCCCATAAAATATATAGCCATTCCTGAAATGTAAACACACACACTGAGGAAAATTCCAGTTGTATCAGTTTTGGTTTCAAGACTAAGGCGCTCCTAGATGTCACCTCCAGGTTGGCCTCCGTTTCAATACTATCAAAAAGTTGCAAAGGACATGCTCCTCTTGTTTTTTTTTTTCTGAATGTTCTTCTAGTTCTTATAAACTAGCGATGTATTAAAGTGCTTATGTAAATCAATGTTTTAATAATTCATTGATTTAGCAAAATAAAAAGAAACTATTCTCCTTGATAGCAGGGAGCTCTGCATTGATATCACATCTGCCATTTACTGACTGTGTAATAGAAACCCAAAGGTTTAGTAGTCTAACACTTGATTTTTATTAATATGTATTTAATTTGTTGTTATTTTGCTTTATTAATGGTTTTAATAAAATGCATGCTCTACAAAATTTCCTGATCTAACACAGATAGATTATTCTGACAGGAAAATTGTTTCTTCTGCAAAGAATTATGTAAAATGTTCTAAACACTCTCTGCATTTTCCCTGGGAATTTTCAGGTGAGGAAGAGGGTATGTGATTTCATTAAGAATCAAGAACTGTGTTGAACATACACCTTCAACCTCAATATTAAAATAAGCATGGACTGAATATTTAAAAGTTAATTTAAAAAGTTAAATAAAAAATTTAAAGTGAAGACAAAACTATTGTATATATAGAAAAAATATGTAACAACATAGTGAGATGGTATGACTCCCCTCTGTATGCTGTGAATATCATTGGTTAATAAAGAAACTGCCTTGGCCTGTTGATAGAACAGAGCAGAACTAGGCCAGCAACACTAAACTGAATGCTGGGAGAAAGAAGGTGGAGTCAGTAAGAAGCCATATAGCCCCATCAGAGACAGACGCTAGAACTTTACCTGGTAAGCCACAGCCTTGTGACGATACACAGATTAATGGATATGTTCTAGTTTAGGATGTAAGACCTAGCCGATAAGGAGCTAAAGCTAATAGGCCAAGCAGTGACTTAATTAATACAGTTTCTGTTTGATTATTTCAGATATGAGTTGCCGGGCAGCCGGGAAACAAACAAGCGGTCTCCAACAACAATGGTGGTTACCCCTCTGTGTCTGAGCTCTGGAACTGGTGTTAGGTACAAAGAAAAGGAAGTCGTATTCAAATTATTTGAAGGACATAAAGGAAATGTTGTAACTTTGAGTAGAATGAACCTTGTTTCAGAATCCTTCTATATTACACTCCATTAAGCCAGAGTCGTTGGACAGCCTCGACTTAAGTTGTCAGGAAACAGAAGCCAGGGAAGAGTTTTAAAGACACCCTTAGGGAAGTTCTTTATTGCTCAACAAGAGCAAATGTTCATTGAGTGCCAACAGACACAGTGACAGCTCAGAATAAATCGAAGGCTGGAAGCAGTTTCAAACTAATCACAAGAGCGAGATGATCATCTCAAGGGTGAAGAGGTAAAGGATGAAAGAAGATTCTTAAGGACAGTTAAGAAGATCCTGAACAACCTCTGAGTGATGCTGTAATGATCTTTTCAGAGAGCACCAGAAACAGTCTAACCCTTGTTGAAGCTCTACTGAAGGAAGTCCACTTCACACATGAACGACCCCACCAAGCAGCACTCAACTGATGCATAGCAGGTAAGTGGGCAATCACGTCGTGGGACATTGGTCAAAGATGTGTTACATTCTTCTATGCTGCGGATTATTTGTAAAGTTGTATTACTTTGTCTGATTGGTTTAATAAAGAGATGAACACAGCCGATAGTTAGGCAGGAGAGAGACCTCGGCTGGCAGGGAGAGAGGATAAATAGGAAGAGGATAGAGGGAGGAGCGAGAAAAGGAGAAGGAAGGGGAGCGAGAAAAGGAGAAGGAAGGGGAGACACCAGGGGCCAGCCACCCAGAAACACAACCAACCATAGAGTAAGAAGGAAAGAAAGAAGTATAGGGTGGAGAAAGGTAAAATCCCAGAGGCAAATGATAGGTGGAATAATTTAACTTAAGAAAAGCTGCCTATAAATAAACCAAGCTAAGGCAGTGCATTCAAAAGTAAAAATAAGTCTCCATGTGTTTTGGGGGGAGTTGGGTGGCAGGCCTCCAAAAATCCAAATAGTAAAAAAAATGAATAAAATATTATTTATCAAAAGTAGATAATTCTCAAGTTGTAGAAACTGCCTTAATGCCCTCCTTTATGGTTTCACATTTATGAATGAAAGAAACATACTTTTCTCTTAAGATAACATTTTGGTATAAGACAAACATAAAAATATATGGCTTTAGGTGACATATTTAATGTAATAAATAAATAAATAAGCCAGGCAGTGGTGGCACACACCTTTAATCCCAGCACTTGGGAGGCAGGTGGACCTCTGTGACTTCAAGACCAGCCTGGTCCTACAGATAAGTGCCTGGGTAGGCTCCAAAGCTACACAGAGAAACCCCGTCTCACATAATAAATAAATAAATAAATAAACCTAATAATTAAAGCATGGCATACACACTAATATTAGGTTATTTAAGTAAAACCTGACTAGTAGAAAAACAAAGAACTGATCACCAAAGAACTTCCTGGGCTTCTCAATGCTCTATCTCTTAAGATGGAGATGGAGTAACTCCATTGTGGGATGCTGCTTTGGTTGAAACACATCCAGAATACATGTGCAGCATACAGACATTAGGAATAGATATATGATTGCTATTTTGAGGCTTAATTTTCAGGGGAAATAAAAGATCCATCTTTTCAGTAAGAACAAACCAACTGTTGAACACACATCTGAAGTATTTCCAATGAATTCTGTCTTGCATGTCAGCCCTTCAAGACAGGTATTGCTAACCCACTCTGATCACTGATGAAATCAGGGCTTAGGGTGGAAAGACACTGACTATTCAGTCACTCACTGGTAAATGGTGCAGAACCAGAATACAAACCCAGGTGTGCACATATGGACCCAAATTCCATGTCCCTTCCATCACACCAGGATACCCAACCAAATGTGTCTGTACCTTTATGAAAAATGATAGCAAAGAGAAGTCTTTGATTCCTACCACTGTAGGAATGGCCCTGTTGTCCTTCTGAATACTGTCCTTTTCAATGCAATCCTCTAGTTAAAACAAATCTCTAACACGCTTTTTTCCTGCCTACAACAGAGAATTGTAACAGATACACGACAGAAAATAGCTTCTCCTTTCAAATATGTACCACTTTCATCCTTCACCCTGAAGATGTACCAAACTGTGCAATAACAAATAAGTTCTCAGAGATGTCTGGCTCAATGACCTGTTACCTTTATGATGTTTATTTTTGAAATTAAAGAAAAAAGAACAAAACTCAAAAAATCAAGAACAGGGCTAATTATTTTGTTTAATTTCACTTGTGTTCTAAATTACAAAGGCAACTGAAATACCAAATACAGTTAGCACATGTACTTATGTCAATGTGGGTATAAGATCACATGTATCAATGAAAACTCTTTCACAAACACATTACCAAGAAATTTTTTTTTTTGCAGAATTCTTGTCTTGGTATAAATAAATGTCAACATAAGTAACCAATTGACTGAATGGAAGTCAAAACACAATTGAGAGACATGACTGTTTGTATACATTCTACAATTGTCCTTTCATCTTAAAAATGTCTAAATTCTGGACCACATAGGCTGCTGATGGATATTCTCCACTCTTTGCTCTCCCAGACCCAATCCTCAGGCTTGTCCGTAGAACTCTAATAGAACAACTACAGTCTTCCTTACCCCATGTCCATGCCCCCTGAGGATCCCACAGACAGTCCCCTTCCTCCTGACCTCCCCTTCCCCACCTCCAACACCAGCAAGCATTCCCTGATAACACACCAGCCAAGCAGGCTGGAAAAGCAAGCAATATACTCTCTGAAAATCCAGAGGGGAAACAGAAAGCAAGGAACAAAACACTCAACAAAGACAAACACAGACAACAGCACTTATACCTATAATTACCTCAAACTCAGAAGTCTAGACACCAGCGTAAGAGTACAATCAGAGCCATATGGCACCACTAGAGCCCAGCTATCCTACCAGAGCAGGTATTGAATATTCCAACATAGCTGAAGCACAGAAAAAGACCTTTCAATCAACTATATGAAGATAATAGAGGTCCTTAAAAAGAAAATGAATAAATCATGTAAAGAAATCCCAGGAACCACAAACAAACAACTAAAGGAAAGGAATAAATCCCTCAAAGAAAGCCAAGAAAGTCCAAACAAACTTTTGGGGTAAATTAATAATGCTCCTAAAGAAAGTCAAAGAAAAATAAAACAAATAGCTGAAAGAAATGAATAAAACTATTCAAGGCCTTAAAGTATAAATGGAAGCAATAAAGAAAACATAAGTGGAGGGAATTTTGGAAAAGAAAAATTTGGGAACATAAATTATGGTGATATCGTGTTTATAAAAATAAAGATTGCCTGAAGATCATCCAAGATTACTATACCAAGAAAAACTTTCATTCACCAGAAAAGGAAATAATAAGGTAGTCTATGATAAGGTCATAGACTTTGTAGATAAATTTAAACAATATTTATCTACAAATACAATCCTATAAAAGGTCCTAGAAGAAAAGTTCTTACTCAAGGAGGTTGACTATACCCATTAAACTCAGGAAATAAATATTCTTATATCAGAAAAGCCAAAAGAAGGAAAGCGCGCGCGCACACACACACACACACACACACACACACACACACACATCAACACCAACAACAAAATCATAAGAATTAATAATCATTGGTCATTTATATCTCTCAATATCAGTGGTCCCATTCCCTAATTAAAAGACACAGACTAATAGAATGGATGTGAAACAAGATCCATCCTTCTATTGCATACAAGAAACACATCTAACATCAAAGCAGGTACTACCTCAGGATAAAGGGTTGACTAAACATGTTCCAAGCAAATGGACCTAAGAAATAAGCTGGTATATCCATTTTTCCTATCTAAAAAAAATAGAATTAAAATGAAAATTAATCAAAAGAAATTAGGTAAGACACATGACATACTAAATGACGTTTCCATTTTTATCATCTATGCACCAAACACAAGGGCAGCCATTTCAAAAAAGAAACACTAGTACAGCTTAGATCACATATCGATCTTTACACACTAAGAAAAGGAGACTTCACTACCCTACTCTCACTAACGGACAGGTCATTTAAACAAAAATGAAACGGGAGAATATTGGGCCTTACGGACATTATAAACCTCATAGAAGAGAAAATTCATAGAGGAGAACTTCATAGAAGAGAATATTAGAAGTACACTTGAGCACATTAGAACAGGAGACCACTTCCTAAATATAACCCAAGTAGCACAGAAACTGAAAGAAACAATTAATAAATGGGACCTCCTGAAACTGAAAAGCTTCTGTAAAGCAAAGGACATGGTCAACAAGACAAAATAGTAACCTACAGAATAGAAAAATATCTTCACCAATCCCACATCAGACAGAGAACTGATCTCCAAAATATGTAAATAACTCAGAAATTGGTCATCAAAAGAAAAATTATTCAATAAAAAATGGGGTACAGATATAAACTGAAAGCTCTCAACAGAGGAGTCTAAAATGGCTAAAAGACACTTAAGGAAATGCTCAACATCCTTAGCCATCAGANCTGAAACTGAAAAGCTTCTGTAAAGCAAAGGACATGGTCAACAAGACAAAATAGTAACCTACAGAATAGAAAAATATCTTCACCAATCCCACATCAGACAGAGAACTGATCTCCAAAATATGTAAATAACTCAGAAATTGGTCATCAAAAGAAAAATTATTCAATAAAAAATGGGGTACAGATATAAACTGAAAGCTCTCAACAGAGGAGTCTAAAATGGCTAAAAGACACTTAAGGAAATGCTCAACATCCTTAGCCATCAGAGAAATGCAAATCAAAACAACTCTGAGATTCCATATTACACCTATAAGAGTGGCCAAGATCAAAAACACTAATGACAATTTATGCTGGAAAGGATGTGGGGTAAAGGGAACATGTCTGCATTGCTGGTGGGAGTGCAAACTGGTACAGCCCATTTGAATGTCAGGATTTCTCAGGAAATTAGGAAACAACATAACTCAAGACCCAGCAATACCACTTTTGGGGTATATATCCAAAGGATGCTCAATCATGCTACAAGGACATGTGCTCAACCATGTTCATAGCAGCATTGTTTGTCATAGCTAGAACCTGGAAACAAACTAAATGTCCCTCAACTGAAGAATGGATAAGGAAAACGTGGTACATTTACACAATGGAAAAAAATAATGACAGCTTGAAATTTGTTGGCAAATGGATGGAGCTAGAGAACATCATATTGAGTGAGGCAACCCAGACCCAAAAAGATAATTATCATATGTACTCACAAATAAGTGGTTTTTAGGGTTAAAACAAAGAAAACCAGCCTACAATTCATCATCCCAGAGAACCTAGACAACAATGAGGACACCAAGAAAGACAAACATGGATCTAATCTACATGGAAAGTAGAAGAAGACAAGATCTTCTGAGTAAATTGGGAGCATGAGGACCTTGAGAGAGGGTAGGAGAAGAGGGGAGAGGAAGGGAGAGAAGCAGAGAAAAATGTAGAGCTCAATTTAATCAATCTAAAAATTTTAAAAAAACAGACATTATAAACTAAATGGAGCAAATAGATAGCTGCAGAACATTTCACCCAAACACAAAAGAATATATATATACCTTCTTCTCAGCACCTCACAGAACTTTCTATGAAATTGATCACATACTGGGACACAAAGCAAGTCTCAATAGATGCAAGAAAATTGAAGTAATTCCATGCATCCTGTCAGACCACCACAGATTAGAGCTGAATATCAACAACAACAGAAAGCTTAAAAACTCATAGAAGCTGAATAAGACTACTGAATGAAAAAAATGGGTCAAAAAAAGTAAAAAAAAGAAATTAAGGACCTTTTACAATTCAATATAAATGAATACAAAGCACACCCAAACACAGCACACAATGAAAGTGGTGATAAAGAAAATTTTATAGAACTAAATGACTACATAAAAATAATTGGAGAGATCTAGTTCTAGCAACTTAACAGCACACTTGAAAGTTCTAAAACAAAAAGATGTCATCACACCCAAGATGAGCAGATGGTAAGAAATAATCAAATGGGTGACTGAAATCAATAAATAGAAACAAAGAGAACAATATATATAATCAATGAAACAAAATTGTTGGTACTTTGAAGAAAATAAATAAGATAGACAAACCGTTATCCAAACTAACTAAAAGACAGAGAAAGAATTTCCTAATTAACAAAATCAGAAACTGAAAGGGAAACATAGCAACAGACATTGAAAAAAAATCCAGAGAATAGTAAGGATATATTTTTAAAACCTGTACTCAACCAAGTTGGAAAGTCTAAAAAGTAATGGATAATTGTCTCAATAGGTTCTACTTACCAAAGTTAAATCAAGATCAGATAAACAATTTAAATAGATTTATAACTCTTACTAAAAAAAAAGAAGCATTCATTAAAAGTTTTCCCAAAAGTGTAAAACGAAAGACAAACAAACTAACAAAATAAAAAAAAACCAAGCAGGGCCATACTGTTTCTACCAGACTTTCAAAGCAGAGTTAACTTCAATACTCTTCAAACCCTGATACTCAAACCACATAAAGACGCAACAAAGAAAGAAAATTACAGACAAATTTCTTTTATGAACATAAATGAAAAAAAATCAGTAAGATACTTGCAAACCAAATCTAAGAATACATCAAAAAGATCATCCACCATGATCAAGTATGCCTCATCCATAAGATGCAGGGAGAGTCCAACATACAAAAATCAGTAAATGTATTTCGACGTATAAATAAACTGAAAGACAAAAATTACCATCACATTAGATACCAAAAATATCTTTTACAAAATTCAACACCCCTTCATTATGAAAGTTGTGGAGAGATTAGGGATACAAGGGGCATAACGAAACATAATAAAAGGAATTTACAACACACCTGTAGCCAACACCAATTAAATGTAGAGAAACACAAAGCAATTCCACTAAAATCAGAAACAAGACAAAGTTGTCCAATCTCTCCATATTTATTCAATATAGAACTTGAAGTTCTAACTAGAACAAAAAGACAACTGAAGGCTATCAAGAGAATAAAAATTGGAAAGGAAAGTGTTGAAGTATCATTATTTGCAAATGATATAATAATATACACAAATGACCCTAAGGTAGGTGGACCAATGAAATCGAATCAAGAATTCAGACAAAATTCCACACAATTTGGGGCACCTGATCTTTTATAAAGAAGCCAGAAATACACAATGGGGAAAGAAAGAAAACACCTTCAACAAATTATGCTGATTTAACTGGTTTTCCCCTGTAGATGAATGCAAATAGATCCATACTCACCACTCTTCGCAAAATTCAAGTTCAAGTGAATCAAGACCTTAACATAAAGCCAGATACACTAAAGCTGATAGAAGAGAAAATGGCACAAGAGACAACTTCCTGAAGAGAACACCAATAGCCCAGGCTTAAGATCAACAATTGACAAATGGGACCTCATGGAACTGAAAAACTTCTATAAAGTAAAGGACACCATCAATAGGAAAAAATGGCAGCCTAGAGAATAGAAAAAATATTTTCACCAACTCCATATCTGACAGAAGGCCAATAGCCAAACTATATAAAGAACTCAAGGAACCAGGTAACAAAACAAATAATCTAATTTAAAAATGGAGTACAGATCTAAGCAAGAGAATTCTCAAAGGAGAATCTTCAATGGCTGAGAAACAAAGAAATGTTCAACATTTTTAGCCACCAGAGAGATGCAAATCAAAACTATCTGTGGATTCCATCTTATACCTGTCAAAATGGCTAAGATTAACAACACAAATGATGGCTCATGCTGGAAAGAATATGAAGTAAAGGGAACACTGCGCCACTGCTGGTGACAGAGAAACATGTACAGCCACTTTGGAAATTGATATGGTGGTTCCTCAGAAAACCTGGAATCCTGTCTCAAGACCCAGCTACGGGCTCTTAGACATATACCCAAAGGAAGTGCCATATACTTGTTCAACTATATTCATAGAAGCTTTATTCATGACTGCCAGAATCTAGAAACAGCCTACATGTCCCTCAACTGAAGAAAAAAAAACCACCCTGAGTGAGGCAACCTAGACTCAGAAACACAAACATGATAGGTACTCACTTACAGGTAGATATTAGCTGCTAAGCAAAGTACAATCACACCACAGACCCAGAGAGACTAAGTAAGTGGGAGGATTGGGGGGAGGTGTACATAGATCTCCCTGGAGAGGGGAAACCGATTAGGTTTTGCAGCTGTTCTCAGGGCAGGTTTGAATGGGAATAAGAGGGGCCAGATCTGGGTAGGAGGGTTGGATGAATAAAGCACAGGGAGCGCATTTAGGGGAAACAGTGCAGTTGAAGCTTCCTGGAACCTTTAAGAGTGACCCAAGAAAGGACTCCAGTAATGGAGGGTACCGTGTCTGAACTGGCCATCTTTTGGAAACAGGCAAAGCTTCAAGTGGTGGGGCTGGGCTGAATTCATCTGAGCTGTTGTCTGATGGAGTCCCGTGGAGATCTCAAAACAATCTAGTTGATGCTAGGACAGAGTGTTGTTCTTTGTAAACTGACGGTGGGACCTACTGCCCAGGACACCATCCACACAGCTTATTGAGCAAAGAGAGGTCAAACTGGTGCCTACATAGAATCTTCATTTTTATATTCTCATTTCTTTGGTGCCCAAAGGCACTTTGTGGGCTACCAAAAGAGAAAGCTGAATACCAGCCCAGCCACAAAAACTTCAACCAACAATCTGTCCTGCCTGAAAAATAGGTTGGAGCAATGGTGGCATAGAACTTATGGAAGTGGCCAAACAAGGTCTGGATTAATTGAGGCCTAAGCCATGAGAGAGAGAGAGCCCATACCCAACACTGCCTGGATGGCCAAAGCCTAAGATTGAATAGCCCAGAGACCTAGGATAGAACCAAACATGACTAGCAAAGAGAGAAAAAAAAATCATTGAAATGATTCTTCATGATATTCTGCTCTAGTCATAGAACAGTGCCTTGTCCAGTTGTCATCAGAGAGTCTTCCTCTGGCAGAAGATGGGTGCAGATTCAGAGATCCGTAGCCAGACACATAATAGGGAGAGGGAGAATCTAAGTCAGAGGAAATATTGAGTCCTGTAGACTGATTTTTTTTCCTGTGGACTGTCATCTCACAAGACATGACACAGAGACTTATTAATTATTAATGCTCAGCCTTGTCTTAGATCTTATTTCAATGTGTTTCTTTTTATCCACATTTTGTCTTGGAGTTTTTTTACCTTTCTTTCTTTCTTTCTTTCTTTCTTTCTTTCTTTCTTTCTTTCTTTCTGTATATATTACTTTCCTGCTGTCTCCATGTCTGGCTGGTGGCCATCTGACTTCTGGCCCCGGGTGTAAGCCAAGGCTGCTCATTCATTTCCCAGCTGCCCAGACGTAAATAATCACAGAGAAACTATATTAATTACAACACTGTTTGGCAATTAGTTTAAGCATATTCCTAACTAACTCTTACATCTTAAATTGACCCATTTCTATTAATCTGTGTATCACCACAAGGCTATGGCCTACCAGTATGGTTCCAGCAGCTACATGGCTTCTCTCTAACTCTGATTACTTTCTTACTGTATCTGTTTGGATTTCCTACCTGGCTTTATTCTACCCTATCATAGGTTGAAGTAGCTTCTTTATTAACAAATGATGATAAAACATATTCACACCACAACATCTCCCCTTTTCTGTCTAAGCAAAAGGAAGGTTTCAAGTCTAACATACTAAAATTACATATAACAAAACAGGTATCAAACAGGAGTAACAGTTACAATATTTTCTTTGTGAGTCTAAAGTCTCATATGTAATTTATCTTTTATCATAACTAAAGAAAACTATAACTATAACTGTCTTAAACTCTTCAAAGACCCCAGAAGGATATAATACCTAAGTAAACAGTAAGTGCATTGTAAGCAACTTCCAAAACTCTAAAATTAACAGACATTTTGCTGCCTGGACAGTCACCCAAAGTCACCCAGAGTTCTTCTGTAACGTCAGGGCATCCATCTTCAGCCTACAGGTGTGTGTGTGTGTGTGTGTGTGTGTGTGTGTGTGTGTGTATTAAAAGCATCTTAACTTCAAAATCTAAATCTAAGGATATGTTACTTTGGAAAAGGGGTTCTGCTTTTGTTTACAGAGAGTATGGGAACCTATGGATTCCTTCCAGGCTAATGTGGTTTGATGCAATAAGACCCTCTGAAATGTTTCCAGGAACTCTAAAGATACTTCACAAACAAACAGCAGGAAGCAGGTTGGAGTAAACAGCACCCAAATTCCCAAAATGATTATTGTCTACTGAATCAACTAAGCAGGGCTCATATGGGCCCACTGAGACCAAAATGTCAAACACAGAGCCTACAAGAGGCACCAAATCCTCTGTATATATGTTATGGTTGTTAGCCTGTTTTTGTGGGACTCTTAACAGTGAAAGTGGGTGTGTTTCTGACTGCTTTGCCTGCTCTTGGACTCATTTCCTCCTATTGGGTTGCCTTGTCCAACCTCCATATAAGGGCTTTTGCCTTATTTTACTGTATCCTATTTTGCTCTGATTGGTTGTTGTATCTTGGAGGCATGCTCTTTTCTGAAGGGAAATGGAGGGGAAGAGCCCTTGGAGGAGAACAAAAGTGTTAGGAACTGGGAGGAATGGAAGGAAGGGAAACTCTGGTCAGAATGTATTGTATGAGAAGAACCTGTTTTCAGTAAAAATTAAAATGCCTAAATTCTGATAAAACTATCTTGTTAAACAATGTTTTTATACTTTACTTTGTTACTACATGTGAAAATTTCAACCTGACATATTATTTGCAAAAACTAATACTCAGATGGATATTTTTAGTTTTCTCAGACTTTTTATCATTTTAGAGAATAAGATTCTGAGTTAACATCTTTTTAAGTTCACTGTAAGAAGAAATAGCATCTTGAAACCATAAGAACAAAGTTATTTTGAGAAGGAAAGCACTAGTTTGCCTTGATAGCAATGGTTATTCAATTGTTTGGCTTCCAGAATTTTTGAAATGTTGGCCTCTTAACCTACACTTCAGGGTCACATTTTCAATGATTTTTAATATATGACATTAACATCAGCTTTAGAAAATATCTAAAATATAAAAAGTATTAGATCTTATTCCTCCACTTTCAAACACCTGTAGGGGGACACTTATCCCAGCTTGACCAGTCTACTCAGGCATCTCAGAAAAGTATAGTCCAAGCTGCAAGGATTTTGTTCTCAGATTCTGTTGGTAGGACTGTAAAATGGGGTCAACCTTCTAACAAAACCAACTGGTAAGAACTCTCAAGTTTTAGATGAGTCTTTCTTATTCTGTCCAATAATTCTGCTTCTAGGAATTTAGTCTATAGAAACATTCATAAAATATGAAAAAGGAATTGTTTACTTTTCACTTCATGAAAAGCTGTTGAAAAGAGGTTGATAAAACATCAGTTGTGATAGAATAGTTTGTGGTTTTTCAAAGCTGTGTTGTCTTTAAAAGATATTCTGTAACAACAATTATTGAAGCCATGTATAAGCCATTCTTGAATGCATGCAGGTTGCAACACAGTGGATGTGTTATAATCATTGCATGCGACATCACTCATCCTGAAAACTGCGCCTTCAGTGTTTGACAGAACCATCCATTTCCTCTACCACCTTTGATTTCACTGAGAAGCTTTTACTTTTTCAGTTCATACATTTATACATTACACGTGACAACAGTAATGTGGATGCAATTTTTAGAATACTCTCTCTTTTAATTCAATTATTTATCTTTTGATTTACTTTTTATTAGCATACAGTCATGGTGTAAAATAAAGAGTTCCATTATAATATTTTCATGTGTGTGTTTAGTGTTCTTTGGTCATATTCAACTCCATTGATCATCTTTTGTCCCTCTCAACACTTTTTAAGCTGTGGTAAACTGCTTAGATTTTATTATAATTTATCTATTTTACTTCTTGTAAATTCTTCTCTCATATACACCATCCTGACTACAGCTTTCCTATTTTCCTCTCCCTTCAAACTCTCCCTGGTCTCCTAGATCCATCTTCCCTCCACCTCCCCTGAGAAAAGAGCAGGCTTCCTAGGAACAACAACCAAACACAGCACAACAAGTCATAATTAGACCAGGCACATACTCTCACATAAAGGCTGGATGAGGCAACCGAGTAGGAAGAAAAGGATCGCATGAGCAGGCAAAAAGTCAAAGACAGCCACTGCTCCTACTGTTAGGAATCACACAAGAACACCAAGCTACTGAGCCAGAACATATATGCAGAAGACCTAGGTCAGACCCCCTATATGTACCCTAGTCTCTCTGTGGCCCCATGAGTCCTGGTCACTTGATTCTGTGGCTGATATTCTTGTGTGCCTGATGCCTCTGGTTTCTCCCATCCTTCTTCTCCCGACTTCACAGAACTCCCCAAACTCTGCCTAATGCTCGGCTATGGCTCTCTGCATCTGCTGTCATCCGTTGCTCGATGAAGTCCCTCTGGTTGATGACAATTATGCTAGTTATCAGTCCCAGAACACTCTGCAGGCAGAGCAAATTAGATAGAAGGTTTTGTGGCTGAAATGGTGTCCCAATCCCTCCACTTAAGTCCTTGCCTAGTTATAGAATATGGCTGGTTCAGGCTCCATATCCCCCCATTACTAGGGGTCTTGGCTAGGGTTATTCTCATAAATTCTATGGAGTTTCTATTGCACTAAGTTTCTATCTCATCCCTGAAATACCCCCAGTTTCAGACTTTTCTCCCAGTATTTCCCATCCCCCCACCCCCAGCGCACTGGTGAAATATTTCCCCTTCCCAGGAGCAGTTCCTCAGGAAATTGGGAATCAATACACAACAGGACTCAGCTGTTTCAGGATATTTGATCATGCTGTGAACCCCGAGATTCTATTATTTACTGGACAAAAAAAACTTGTTTCTAGCTGTGGTGTGGATCAACCCTAGCACACACCTCTAATCCAAGAGCTTTCTGCTTGAATATTGCAGAACTAAATAAAGTCAACCATGTGTCAAGAGGCAGAACAAGCAACCAGTTGACAAGAAGTAAAGAAGGGATTATTAAGAAAAAAGCACAGAGAGTAAGAGGGAGCCAGGAGGATGGATAGAAAGATGCACAGGAAGTAGAAGGGAGGGACCTGAGTTTGAGGAGTTTTGGGGGGAAAGGCGTAGGAGAAAGGGGAGGCTTCTAGACAGTTTAGGTAATGCTGACTGAGGAGGAAGATCAACAGGGGGCTCTCTCTGCTGCTCTGAGCTAACAAGCTTTTACCCTAGCTTCTGACTCCTGGATATTTATTGGTAAAATCAAAAAGATTTTGTTAAACAATAACATTCAGTGCTCCAACACATGGCACAACCATATGGACAAAGAAATCATGCCAGGTGTGGACAAACTGAGAAGCCATCAAATTTCATCAGATACCTGAGAAGTCCTCAAGGAGAGAGTTAAATAATATTAAAACTATAAGTTTTTCTACAATATGAATGGGAAATATTATGATAATACAGGATGTTAGGATCCCATTTAGTATGGCTTAGATGGGTTGAAAATAGAAACAGAAAATGAAAAGATAACTGACTTAACTGAGATTGATATAGTATCAATTGTATTTACAATCAGTCTGGTAATTCATATTTTATCCTTAATAGCCATGGTGGGCTTTGTGTCAAATAAGAAAAGTGATTTTATAATTATGCCAAATAACAGAAATGGACTAAAAAGATACAAGCCATATAAAGAATTATAAATGAAAATAAGAAAAATAATCAGACACAGATTATTTAGACAGGAAACTATTATACCGCCACATGATGAAACTTGAAGAAAAACAGCCCAAGGTTGTTAATAAAAACAGGCTTAGCTTATCCAGTTACTATATGAAAAATATCAGCAGATGATAGGCACCCTCTGTGAAGAAGTTAAATGGGATCCTATAGAAATATTAGATTTGAGAAAATTTAAGATAGTGTTTTATATGGTATGCATTCACTCTATGTGAATCAGATGTTAAATTCATAGGAACCAGAATAGAATTATCCCCTAAGACTGGAAAGATTTGGCAACAGCAATATTAGAAGCTGGTCGTCAGTTCCCATCATGAATATGGTAAAAAGCAGAAGCAAAGAACGTAGAAGAACAAAATAGGCCTAGAGATATTAATATTCCCCAAGATCATTCTCTATGTGAAGCTCAGTATGCTGAGTCACAAAGACAGCTTGAATTTAATGATCACACCATGGCGCTATGTTGTTTAGAAGCTTTAAGTGCTTGGGGCAATGTTGAATAATGAGGAAAGAGGTCTGAGTCATTTACTAAA